>BPLR01018579.1:0-75650 GCA_021605095.1 Caerostris extrusa
ATTTAATAAAATAAATCTTAAGAAGATAAATTCAAATATGGATAAACCGTAATAATTGTCTAAGGTGTCTAATTTGCGAATACAAAAAAAAAAAAAAAAAAAAAAAAAAACGTAAAAGATGTTATTATATGGCATTTTTTCAAAACTGATGCTACATATTTTTGCTTCAATTTGCTGTCTCGTAAAACTATGTAAAGAGGATAAGATTTTTAAATAGAAAAAAAATGTATTTTTCATGGATTACTTTTAGATACAGAAAATAGTTGTATCAGTCAGTCATATTACTTCATTACTTCTTTTTTTTTTTTTTTTTTTTATTTTAAGAAATTTAGTTTTAGAAAATATTTTAACAAACCTATGTGGTTAATATTATTTTATAACATATTAATAAAGCACGAAAGCTTCCACCCAATAGTTAGGTTACAGGCAAACTCAATATTGTTATTCATTTTTTAAAAATTTAAAAATACTTTCTTAATAAATTTTTGTGAATCAATTTTATGACAATATTGTAATATAAAAACTTTTCAAAAATAAAAAAGCTATTTGGATGCAGGTCAGAAAACTTCAAATTACATATTATAAATGAGGAAATAACTAATAAATCGTACTTCATTATAAATCTATCACATTTAAAGAATATTAAAACTATTAACATATTTAATACCGTTCATATTTTCATACCGTTCTTAAATCTAAAAAGGACTAAATATCAGACATCCCTAAAAACTAACCTGTTTCTGGAGTTGGGGTTATGTAAAATAGTTTGTTGCTGTTCCACTTCTACAACATTTCGTACCCAATTCAATTTCTGAAACAAAAATAAAAAGATGTTTAAATATTGAATTATAAAAGAATATCAATTACATAAAAAAAAAAATGGAAACTCAAATGGAAAACACTTCACTGATCAAAGCATGCCAGTAATCAGTAATGAAAATAAGTTTAAAAAATATAAATAAATTGACATGTTTATTAGACAAAACCAAACTAGACAACAAAGCTCTAATAGTGCTCATTGTATAACTTAAAATAGAACAGTTTTTTAACAGCTGAATATTACTTTAACAATTACAGATAGGAGAAGACAATTTCAATATTTAATTCTATGTAAAGTAATATTCAGTAAAAGATTATTATTAGCTCTGATATAGAAGTAAATACTGAAATTGTCTTCTCCTATTTCAGAACTAATAACAATCTTACTGAATATTATTTTAACAATTATAGATATAGAGAAGACAATGTCAATATTCAATTGTATCTCAGAACTAATAATAATCTTATTAATGAAACTGTACAGTTTTGTAAATTTCAATTTTAAACGGATAGTAGATAAATTTAATTAGCCATTTGAACTTTTAAAATGAACAAATGCATTATAATATAATTAACCAACCTTATATTATAAAATAAGGTTGAAATGGCCCTAGTTGATAGACAGCTCTGAGTTTCTGGGCTCGAAACGTGACTTAACCAAAAGTTCTCGGGTCTGCGCTGGGGATATGTACTATAAATGAATACTTCCGGATCAGTGGATTGTACTTCCGTTAAGCTCAAAGAAATGGTAAAAAAATTGAAAGGAAGATGCAACCACCTCAGATGCCATTCATAGAATTTTTTTATTTGATTCGTTAAAATTGCGATGACTAAATGTGGATAATACCCTCCCCCAGATGCTACAATGCCCCTTAGCTAACACGGAATCTGCTACATATTTGCAATTCTAGCGGTTAATGACCTTAGGTCGAAAAGCTCAGTATTCGAAAACGACATGAACTTTAAAATTACAGTGTAATTGTATACACAAATCATAGGTGAGAATTGAGAGAATGAAATACAGAAATTAAAATTTTTGTATTCATAAATCGCCTCGATATAATTAATATAATATTGGCTAAAATAAATTTCGCCTAATACAAGAAAGTAACGAGGGCACAAACTTAATTCAACTTATACGAAAAAAAAATATTTAAAATAAAAATTTAAATAGTTTAAAATATAAATTCACAGATGTAACATCACTTTTAAAAATTCTACATAAATAAAAACATTTTTTGTTTTTTGATATACTGCTTCTTGATAAGGTCAATTCGATCAAATCGCAAAATAGGGGCTGTTGGGATTTGTTGACTTTTTTTGTGGCGCCTAAAAGTTAAATGTGGTAACCCCAGTTTCTTGTATTGTTTACAATTCACTTCACTTACAGTTACAACCCATTACTTGGCAGACTTTGGCGAAAATAATTTTTGACACCAAATTCCAACGGCACCTATTCTGCGATTTTACAGTCAATAAAATTAAATTAGCAGAAAATAAACAAAGAGGCATCTAAGATTCAGTGAATTTAGTACAGAAACGCATATACACTTCTGCCAGCCATTGCTTTTCTTGTGATCCGCCACGCCATATTTAATTTGTATTAAAAAAAAAAAAAAGTACACAAATCATTTTAAGTAAAAACAAAATCAGATTTTGATGAAGGATAAATATGGAATGTGAACTGACTTTAATTCAATAAAAGTAAGCATTTAAATATTAAAAAAATATATTTCTAATTTTTTTTAAAACCAGTTAATAACGCATTGCTTAAATGCAGAAGCCCTATCTACGTTCTGTTTTTCTTTTTATTTGTTTCTTACTCTCTCATACAAGAGCCTCAATTTCATTGGCTGTCCAAGCATCAACTGTAATATTTTAATAAATATTTGGTACTTTACGTATTAACGGTAGCTTGGCGCCAGTTGCGCCAATAAAGAGCACACACGCCAACCGCAGCTACAGATTTGGCGCCAATCTACACTTAAAATTTTTGTTCCAAATAATAAAATATATATGAAACACTTCATTTAAAATCAAAACGCTTTCAAAATATTTTCATTCCAAATAATAAAGATTGGCGACACTTAAAAACCGCCAAGTGCTGTCGCCAAGGTACCGTTAATACGTAAGTACCAAATATTTTATGGGATTGCCAAAAACATGCTCCACTTCAAAACTACTCTCAATAAAGTAGCACTGATCGTTGCTAGATAATGCATTGAAATTCTGAAACTTATCTGAGTGAATTATTTTCATCATTTTGTATGTATGCATGCCACCAAGTTACAATAACGCTGCCTGGGATCTTCAGAAGTCTAAAGTTTCTGATTTATCAGATAAAAGCCACTCCACTTCAAATAAGAAACCGTTGATCATTGATTTTACAAATAAAAGCGTTTGGGGAAATAATATATAAGAGAGCATATTTGAAAATGGACTTAGCAAAGTATATATGCTCCTAGTTTTATGGTTTTTCATTTATTTATTTATTTTTTTTTATATCAGTCAATATTAAATTTCAAACGGAATACAAATAAAAAAATATAACTTAAAAATGTTTTTTTTTCTTTTAAGATTACATAACAACAGTTGTTGTAACTTTATAATTATATACCACATACACACACACGCACATACATACATATTTGCATACTTTTAATGAAAAATAATCATCACAATTTTTTAAAATTTGTAGTAATTTTCATTATCTTTCTATTATTTTCAATTATAAAATTAACTAGAAGTAAACAAAAGAAGAAAACTTTTAAAAATAAAACATATAGATCGGACAATATTAATCACGGAAAATACTGAATTAAAGGATGAATCAACCTCTATTTCCTTAAGATTTTTAAACTATTTTTCCCCCTCGTCATCCATTTAAACGTAAAAACTTGTCCACCTCCAGTTTTTTCGCAATTTGTTCAGCTTATTTTTTTTTAATTGTTTGTTTTGTTGGCCTATATTCCATGGCATGGATCATTTAACACCTTTCACACAATTCCGTAAGTCATTACGCTTTTGATTATTTTCGGAACACGGCTACTTTATAAATTGCTGTTTATAACTAATATGTAATACGCAAGCGGGAATAAATAATTAAACGGTATTTTTTTATCTCGTATTTAATATAATTTTCTGTAATTCAAATATAAAAATAACGAATATTTGCTATTTTTTTTTTCTTCTGAAAAGCATTGAAATTGTAGCACTTTAAACACTTTTTTTTTTTTACATTTAATCGAACGTCAAAAACATCTACAGCAATATTAATTATTTCGATCTCAGATTATTCACAATTTGGAAAAAATGCATCAGTACCAAAACATAATAACAAAACCAATTTGTATTTTTTTTTAAATTTAAAATCTTAGATATAAAGAATCAGTCTAACTAAACAGAAAACTAAAAGTCATCAAAACCATTGATTTAATTTGGTTTGTCGCTCTACGGTCATTTTGTGTACACTTTAGATTAATTAGACCGGGACCTACAGTTTAACGTGGATTCCGAAACACGAGCAAACATCCATTCCATCTAAAGTCTGAACTATGTCAGAATATATTTCGCAATGTGTTTTTTTTTTTTTTTTTGTTGTTGTTGTTGTTGTTGTTCGAGAGGATAATTAATTTTCTGCTATGTCCTCAAAGAAGTTAAAGCAATCTTGTGTCATAAATGTGGGAGAACCACGATCATGTCATTGCTTATCCTTGATTCATTAAGTATCTCTGTAAAATGCTTTTAAAAAATTGCAGCGAGAAGGCTTCGAAAGGCCAGGATTCTGAAGCCTGTGGGACCAAAGACCAAAGCGCTAGCTAATTAGCCATCAGGCCGTTCAAAATCAATGAAGTACTTTTTATACACTATATTGAAGCATCAGTGAGAATTTATTTATTTATTTATTACTACCTACTATTATCGTCAGAAAATAACCAAAATTCTTTCCAATCACGATTATTGTCCAATTACAACAGAAAACTTATGCAATTATAATAATAATAAAAATACGAAGAAGTTTCAACCACCAATTCATTTTGTTCGCAAGCCACCACTGTTTTAATTTAATTAAGTTCTTCAGTAAGTAGCACTATTATTAAAGCTTTGGTGAACAAAAATGATTATTATTCCCCTATCGCAGGAATCATTTTCAAGTGGCAGAACGGTATTAAGATAAATTCATATTTTAATTTTAATTTTGGTGTCAGTGCCTCAATTTTTGAAGTTTCTGATGGCAAACAGTTAGTTAACTGACCCAACAGAATCTTTATCTGTATACGCTATAATTATGTTTGTGTGTAGTAGAAGTTAAAAAGTAATTTAAATATTGGTAAATATTTTTAATAGGTTTCAAATTCTTCTCAGTGCTCAAATATAATTAGTCGGCAAAAAAATTCATATATTTATAATTGGGTAATTTATCTTAGATTATCAAGGTGTTAAATTTGTTAAAAACTTTAAGAAAAATGCATTGATCAAACAGGATTAAGAAATAGAAATATCAGCTTTAAATTAAATGAATTACAAAGCATTGAGTCACTTATTGAAGAACAAACCGAGTTGTTTTGAAACACCAGCTGTAGAGCAATGAAACTTACTTGGAGAAGAGCCAAAAAGCTCATGAGGGCACCCGAGAAATGATTCAGCTTATCACGAGGTCAAAGCCAAATGACCGGAACCTAAAAAGTGTTTCATGAGCATAGAATGTGAAGTCTTCTTAGCTTTAAGACTGTGACCGTATTATAGCTCACGATATGTTATCTCTTGAAACAGCTGAATTCATACATAGAGGGAGCATTTATTTACACATATGTATATGATCTTTACAAAAGAATCCAAAATGTTGTTTTTATTTTATTTTTTTACCAAAGATTTCTCCAATCATGATTAATGCCTAATTAAAACATTTAAAAATAATTTATAATATTTAAATCAGCGATTCATAAATCACGGTTCGCCGATGCTTTTCTTGCTACACCACATTTTTGTAAACAAACATTTTGACTATTCGCTTTAACACTCCCACTTTTAGATTTACTAAAAAAAGCAATCATCAAGTTAATGTAATATCACATATTACATTCTTTATATACTTATAAAGTTATATATTATGTAATTATTACTACGTTATATATATATATATATATATATATATATTGCATAAATATAATATATATATATATATATATTTGTAGTTTTTAATTTTATTTACTTATTTTATTTTATTTATTGCAATATTATTTATCCAAGTTACAGTGAACATATGGAGCCCATGTTCTTTTACAAGTCTGTGCATCTCTAATTTGCATAATGATTTAATAGATACAATATTTTGCAGCATTTAGTCCAAGTTTCTTCATATGCTTAATGTGCAAACCAATCACAAAACTAAAAATTATACTTCTCATAATTTCTACACAAATAGAAAAAGAGTAAGACAAATACATAGTTAATAAAATATGAATGGAGTGTCGAGTAAGTAATAATTAAAATTATTTAAAAATTACAATAAAATTAATACTTCAATCAAGAATTTCAATTCATATTTTAGATATAATTTCAAATAATATCTTATCAGATAAAATTTTATTAAAAAAATATAAGTCAGAGTAATCATATCCAAATTCTTAAACTGCTGAATAATGTTTTAAAGAATTTATACTATGCATTTTATCCATATATGTTGTTTAACAGTTATTACTAATTTCTATTATGTTATTATTTTTCACAGATTATCATCTAAATCGCGATAGTTTGTTTTCAAACAAGCTTAAAATTCATTTACAATTATTAATCACTAACCTTCGCTTAAGATTTATAGAAGCTCAAGTTCTAATTCTAATTCTAGAATCCGTATTCAATATAGCATTAACACAATACGCAATTTCAATCTTCAAATTGTTGATACGCAGTTAATAACATGGATATGCAACTGGGTTCAAAATTATTTATTTGTCTGTGCAATTGAAATGTCCGCTTCCAATATTTATAAGGAACATTTTTGAAAATAAGTAATTATACATAAACAATGAAACTATAATAAGTAATAACAAATTAACACATAATTCTATTTAGTTTTGTAATACTTTTATAAGCGTAAAAACAAAATATTTCAGAAAAAAAATATAATTAAGAGTACGGAAACTTTATATGGCTATTGCGAGTTTTATTCCATATTTTTAATTGCACTTTTCTAAATAAAGATAAAAAGTTATTCAAATAAATGAATAGAGCATTTGAGTCTGAATATATATATATATTCATTCACAAAAAACCCCAATAAACTCGTTAACAGCTAAAATGTATTGTGAATAAGCATAATACATTCATGCATTATGAATTCATACAGCAGTTCACGTATTATGAATAAGCATATAATAAATGTCTCTGAAAAGAATTACAAACTGGGAACACAAACAAAAACAGTTTAGCCATGACCGAGAAGAATCTTCGTTAAATAGATAAATGGTGCTACTCAAGTTATTTAATGCCGTTCGACAATAAAATAACGTGGAATACTAAAAATATAAAATATAATAAAATACCTAAAAGTACATCAAATTTAAACTACACCAATGAAATACATCTTGAATGCTACATATATACATGCTACATGCTAATACTACATATATACGTTGAATTGAAGTATACGTTGAATCATGTTACAGTATTGATTGAATTTTAAAAACAAAAAGAATAATTGGAGCGACACACCTTAGACTAGTGTTTAACAAATAGTTTTTTTTTTTTTCAATAACATAAATAAATCTAATGTGCATCTCTAATAATTATCTTATAGAACATTTACCACTCTCTCTAGAGAGATAGGTAATTGGTACACACCAATTAGAAGTAAAAGGTACCAGTATTGAGGTAAACACACATTACTTTTATATATAGAGAGAGGTAATTGGTGTTTAAATATACATAACTATTTAAACATCAATTACAAATAACAAAAAAAAATCGTATATATCTTATTTATACAAATAGTCAATGTGAGTGAGTGAGTGTGTATGTATGTTAACGTTCAACAGTAGAGTTTATAATACTTTGAACAAAATTCATTCATTTGTTACAAAAAATATTTGTAAATAAATCATACAAAGTATTACAAATTTAAATATATTAATATTTAATTTTTGTAACACTTGTATATACTTTTAATTACTCGTAATACTTTTAGATATATATATTTATGAGATAAAAGCACAAACTAAAGATAATCCATAAATGGGACAATTAGTTGGTTTCCAGAGGCGTTTATGGATTGAATGAATTTTATATTAATATTCATTCAATCCGTAAATGCTACTTTTCCTTAAACATATTAGAAATGTGGGAATATTTTTATTTGCAAACAAATTTTATGCTCTTCTGATTGGTTTAAATGGTTAACCAATAATTTTTTTCTCTTCCTGACATCTTGCTGAAATAATTTATGGAGGAAAAAAAAAAAATGTCATATGGTAAGAAGTAAAACTCTCACATCTAAAACAGTCTTAAATTTTTGAACTCAAAAACACAAATGACTCAGAGGCGTAAACATTAAAACATCATGATTCGAAGGAAACAATTCCTAATCCATACTTGTCAACCGAACTATTTCTTTCTTTTTTTTTTTTTTTTTTTTTTTCCTTATTTTTAACCGCGCTGTCTTTTCAGAAAAGAAGATTAAATATTGAGGAAGCGATTTCGGTGGATTTTTCTAAACAGAGAAAGTAAAGAGGTAAATAAGTAAGCAAGCAAGCAAGCTTCAGGATATGTTGGAAGAAAACTTGTAACGACATTTTGTGGAAAAAAAAAATGAAGATATTCGATTTGAGTTCTTTTAAGAAAGGTGTCTCTGTCATTTGAACGTAGCAATTAGGGCATCGGTTTTTCCAGGTTTCTAAAAAGTTGAAATTAGAAAAGAAACGGAGGGAGGGGGAAACCTTTCCGCTCCACATACGGACATGATGTTGTTTGCTTACTTTATGTACCATAGTAACTGGAGCGTATTCCGAAACCTAACACTGCCTATAAAGTAAAAACGCACGTTTTCTGAAGCTGTTCATCTAGAAATATATCTGTTTTCGAGAATTAAGAGTTGCACCTTTTATTGTCTTTCATATTCGAAAAAAAGATAACAGAAATATTTTTTTCATTTAGATTTTGATTTTTAAGCTGTTTAATATTATAATAAAACATAAATGTAAACATTTTTTAAAGTTATAAAAAAATACACTAATAATTAAAATTGTTATTAAAAAAATTAGTTCACATTATGAGCTGTAAGGAAATTTAAGCGATTGAATTTCAAAATAAATTGGTTAAAGCTTTGAATAATTACGTTAAATTATTTTTAAGATTAAACATTTAAATAAAAACAAAAACAATTTAAATTATATAAGAAATGCATTAAATTCTCCATGAGGAAAACTCAACACTCTTTTTTATTCTACATTGTTAAACACGAAAATTGAGACTAATTAACTAAACAATTAACTACTAATTAATTATGTCCCTATCTAACAAGAAAAATTAAGTTGTTTTTTTTTCTTCCAAATTTGAAAAAAGAAATTGATAACGTATCGATGAAAAAATAATTATTTAATTACTTAACATGAAAAGATGCATTCAAGCTCGCTTCAATGCTAATAGTTTTAACTGAAGCGAAAATATATTCACAAAAAGCAAGTAATATTTTTCTTTATGAAGATACAACTCAAAACTAGAAATACATGTCTTATTTAATAAAAACAAAAAAAGCATATTTGAACAAAATTGGAATTGAAAATAATAAAAAAAAATTCTTATCTTTTCAACGAGAAATTTAAAAAAAAAAAAAAATTTTTTATAAGACAAGCTTTTTCATTCCTTCATATAAAAAATAAATTGTCTGAAGAACAAGAGAAAAAAAACCCATAGGGTCATCAACCTCCTATGCCGTCAAAGCATAATTCTGAAAATCACTGCAAATGGTTAAATCAATTGAATTTTTATTCAGTACTGTGCTTTATATATTTATACAACCGGAAGTAAAATATATATAAAAAATAAACAACTGCAATATACGAGACATCGATTTTTTTCGCCCCTGAAATGAAGAAAATAAAAAAAAGAAAACAAAACACATATATTTGATACATTGTTGCTTTTAACCAATTTTCAAGATCCTTTTATGCCCTTATCCTTTTTATGCCTGAGAATAATTTAAACGACAGCAGTTTGCCAACTGATACAATTATTAAATCAGCAAAGCAATGCAATTTAATTTATATACATGTTAACCGTTGATTGCTTACTGTTGATTCAATTATTTTCAAGTTTGGATATTAAATTCTATTTGTTGTTGTTGATGTCGTATCCCCTGAAGAGTACAAGAAAATCAAATATCTTGGTGTTCCCGAATAATATTAGTTGATTGCCGGCTCGGAGTATAAATCCTCTTCCGGGGGATGGTCCAGACAAGGCATGGCGGCTGCAACAACTGGGCTATCAAAGATATGATGAGGAGTAAGTTCGATATCAGAGCAGTTGCCACATTTTTCGGTACTTTTAAAGCCATCAGCAGAAATGTTCATATTTTTGGGTGCTTCATCCTTAATCTTGTGAGAGTCTGCATTTCTGTCGGCATTTAGTTCTGTAATTTGGTGTTCAGTTTTGATCTTAGAAGGAATGATAAGTTTAGATTTTGCCAAGGCATTTGCATCTGCAAGGGAAATAGGAATGGCACTCTGATCCAGACTTCAGACATTCTTCAATAAAAATCTGCAACTTCATTAAATTCTAAATCCACATGAGCAGGGATCCATTGTAGGAATACTCTATTTAGATTAAATTTCTAAAATTCTTTCTAATCTACGTTTTTATTTAAGACTCATTTTATGACCACTCCCACGTACCAATTAATAAAATACAGCAATTAATAGATGAAATTTCCATTGCCTCTTGGCATAAATTGAAATGAAGTTGATTTAATAAATTTTCTGAAGAAGTAGTTCGTAAGTTTTCTGATGCAGTATAACATTAATTTCCAAAAATCCATTTTTACAAGATAAAACAATATTAGCTTGTAAAATGGGACAAGGACGAGGAATGGGCATTTTACAATTAAAACAATATGTTATACTTTTTCCCTTCTATTCAATTTTTCTACCTTATAAAATAAAATGAAAAATGTTATAAAAGTAAATTTATTTCATTTAATATTCCGCAACCTGAAAGCTTGGAAAAGATACGATTGACGTATTCTTTTGGAGTTATTTAGCGGAAGGCTCCATCTCCGATATGACAGGGTAAATACAGTTGAAAAAATGAAAATTTCCCAGAATATATTTTTACAAATATAAGAAAATTAACCTATAAACATAAAAAATTTAAAAAATAAAAATAAAAAAACATTTGCGCGGACGTTTTAAATCAGAATTGGGAACGTAAGAGTCAATCTCCTGGATTGCAGTATTTTCATAATTAATAAGAGTGTTTTAAAATTTAATAGAGATGTGTTTAATAAAATCTTTTAAAGAAGGAATGTTAATAGCTTTATTGATATTATAATTGGGCATGAACCATTTCGTAGAGGTGATAATTCGTTAAGTTGCAAAAGATACTAAGAAAGAAGTTATTATTATTTTTATTTTATACAGGGCTTCCCCTTCTACCATACCAGTGAATTGGAAGGAACGAGCTAAATTGTGTTGCTCAAAGCTTTATGTTGCATTTATTTTTTTTTAATTTTATAGAGAAACATAATGACCAAGGATACGCAATGGCATGATCGTGTTTCACGCTCGTTTATGATATAAGATTGCTGTAACTTCCGAGGACAAAGCAGAAAATTAATTAGTCTCCACGACCAACAACAACAAAAAACACATAGCAAAATGTATTAAAAGATACTTCAGACATTAGAAGTATCTTAATATTTTCACACAAAGGTCATATGAATATTTATGTGAATACGAAAAGTTTTATCTTTTATGTTTTTCTTTCATATATTATTAATTCTTTTTATCGTTTTCATTATACTTGTATTCACTGTACAGGAATATGAAAAAATTTTGTTATTGTTTCTTATCCCACTTGGTAGACGTCTAGACCATCGAACCCGTATGGACTCATGGTTGAAAGGGGTCAGCTTGTGTTGTGTGTTGGAGCACCCGTAGATAAAAGTCTAACTTGGCTCCATGATGCTCTACAGTCATATGTGACCGGGACCTAAGGCTTGAGGTGGATTCCGAACCCCTACAAACATCCATTACACCGCCGGGATTCAAAACAGAAACCGGAGACACCGAGCGCCAGACACTCGGCCATTCAGGCCCCGTGAGCAAACGTACATTATTTCATACAGAGATTATAAATTTCAATATGCGAAAAACCATAAAATATGCTGATAAAAACAAGGAAGTGAAAAAATAAAATCCATTGTAGTGATTAGTTTATTGACCTCCATAATAATTGTTTAACATGACACACCTAAAACACAAAATGGAGTTAAATTAAAAGAAAGTGGACATAGGTGAAAAAAAAAAATGCCTAAACACAACTGACACAAGAAAAATCCAAAGTAATCAATGTCATCAAAAAAAAAAAAAAAAAAAAAAAAATCTGCATCCTTAGAAACCCATCACGTACCCGCACGCACTAAGACTCGGTGCAAAATACAAATAAAAACCACAAAGCGATGACATATTACCAAACAAGCAAGGAAGCAAAAAAAAAAAAAAGCATTCTGACCACCGAAAGGACCAATGCTTTTCTGTGTGTCCTATTGAGGAAACTCGAATACGACCCAGAAAAGGAGGGGGGGAAGAGACAATTCCAAACTCTTTCCTCATCCTCTTTCGAGATGAAGGAAGAGAAAAAAAAAATAAATAAATAAATAATAGAAATAAAAACCACTTTCGTTTTTCTTCCTCCATGCCATTCTTTCAAAGAATGCAGCAGTTCGTTATTGATTTTGTGTCAGCCCGTTGGAAATGGGCAAGCTTAAGTTCAAAACAGCGCGCATTCAATTTCGGTAGAGATTGATGAGTAAGAGCAATAACTGTCACACTTGCAAATTTCCCACTTCAAATAGAGTTCAGAGTTGTACAATAACCAAATGTAAAAAGGGAATTTCTAGACTTTACACATAAATAAAATGGAAATAGACTTTTAACATAACATTTAATTATATATATTTATATATATATATGAATTTCTAGACTAAATAAAATGTTTTAATACCAATACCAATAGGAAAGAGATTGGTATATTTACCTATTGGTATTGCTATATTGATTTAACTGTTACACTTGCAAATTTCCTACTTCAAATAGAGTTCATAGTTTGTACAATAACCAAATATAAAAGGGAATCTCTAGACTTTACACATAAATAAAATGATTGCAAATCAATTATAAACTAAAGTTTTAATATCTTGCCTACCGGTATTGCTACATTTGTATAACTGTTACACTTGCAAATTTCCTACTTCAAATAGAGTTCATAGCTGTACAATAACCGAATATAGAAAGGGAATCTCTAGGCTTTACTCGTAAATAAAATGATTGCAAATCAATTACAAACCAAAGTTTTAATCTATTGTCTATTGGTAATTTACCTATTGGTATTGGTACATTAGTATAACTGTCACATTTACAAATTTCCTACTTCAAATAGAGTTCATAGCTGTACAATAACCGAATATAGAAAGGGAATCTCTAAGCTTTACACATAAATAAAATTATTGCAAATAAATCTCAAACCAAAGTTTTAATCTCCTGCCTATTGGTATATTAAAGGTTCGATTAGTACGATTGATAAGAGGTATTTAACTTAAATAAAAAATATAAATTTTGTGTCGGTTAGTGTAATTTATAATAAAAGTAATCCATTTAAAAATTAAATAAAATTCTATACAACGAAGAATTTTTGGATTAAAATTCTAAAGAGATTCTTTATCTTAATAAATAGGAAAAAGTAGTAGATTAGCAAAAGCTGGATCATAAGACTTATCACATTTAACAAAAAATTGCGGCACCTAAATAAAACAGTAATTTTTTCATCACGATATTTTAAACAAATATTTATACACATTTTCTTTTTCTTTTTAAATTTAACTGGATATTTATCAGAAAAAAGTAGCTTATATAAAATAACATGGACAGAAAATATTCAAACCAAAAATTAAAAACATTTTTTTGAAGGAAAAAAAACTGTTCATCAAATCAATTGAAATAAACTTCTTTCCTTGTATTTATTTACTTATTTATTTTTTGTAATTTAAAGCTAACATGCTTCGGTATAAATGCTTACATTGTATACATTCAGAGTTTTTATTTTCAAAAAAAGCTTTGTATTATTCAATGTTACACAATTAATAGTTTAAAAGAAAAACACATTCTATTATTTAAACAAACATTTTTTTCAAAAAATTGATTCATTCATCTTACGGTTACTTACTACAAATTAAAACAAGCAAAGTTGCTGAATTAGAAAATGAGTATTCAATGAAAATATATCATTAGAAGAATCTCTTATTTAAGCTGGCATGACTTTTAATCACTTTATGCAGGCATTTGCATTTTACTCTCGTAATTGAATCGCAATGTTTATGTTAATTTAAATATTGCAAATCAGCATACGTAAGAAAGCGGAAAATATAATTATGAAACACCAAAAACACAAATGACTTGATTTCAAAATAATGAAATCAAAACACAAAGATAAAAATTATTGCAAATTTCATTACCATTTTTTTTTTTTTTTTTTTTTGTTACCAATAAATTTCTTAAATGATGATGTGTAATGTGCAGGTTGGGCAACCAAATTGTAACTATGTGTGCTTGTGGTTGAATTGAGATACTTGGGGCACAGGTTGGAGAACTCACAGCTTTATTAACAACGCACAAACACTACACATATACAATTAGAGACATACAATATTTAACACATATAACGACAGAAAATTATAGATTCATGGAAAGGACTCTACTTCAAAGCCGAAAACCCCAAACTCGGCTACGCGCAGGGTGAGCGAAATATACCTTTCCGGGTGAGAGTCTGTAGGCCAACTAATGAGCTAAATATATTTCCTACCTGGATGAGAGATTATAAACTAAACCTTTCTCAACGGGAGCGCAAGTTCCTCTCAGGGTGAGTATCGAGGCATAATGTCTATTTCTCCTTAACGCCACAGGGGGCGCTCTTGCCAGCGTGTTGGAGGAAACATGGTTACAGATGTTAAAAATAATAACAAAATTAAAATATTAATAATATCAAAATGTTACTACAAATGTGCATCAATATTGTCTCACTGCATCAATTTTATGCTTATTTCTAAAATAGAATAGGTGAAGAATGAAAAGAAATTCTTTTACAATTTTAACACAAAATAATAAAAAAGTTATTTTAGTTATTATTATTTTTTTAATTTAACAAAAGAATATAATGCGATTTTTAAATGGGGTGAATTATGAATAAACATTGAGAATTAATGATTTTATAATTTTATTTATTTTTAAGAACAAATCTATTAAGATAATGCTTTAAAAGCAGTTACAGAAATAAAAGGATTAAAATCTTTTTAAAAAACAGAAGAAATAATTTTGAAGATAAGACAATAATTATTTCGCCATATTTCGAAATTCAAAATTTCTACAGAAATTTAATTAATACTTAGTACAGTATTCTTAGATTTAATAAAAAATATACAATTATTAGAAGCTATTTATGCAGGCGGATGAGTTTTTCACCGAAAACAACAGATCACAATTTTGCAAACACAACTTAATTACACCGAGAACAAAAGAAAACTGAAGGCTAAATGAATGACTTTTCTTAATGTCGAGTAACAACAGTAAGTTTCGACACTGTAAATAAAAAGTAGTAACGAAATAACTAAGCATGGATGTAATTAGTACTCCTAGAAATAAATCCCAATTAAAAATGTAAGGTTTTTCTTTTGTGCCTTTAATTCGCTTGCTTTCTAACTTTTTTTTTTTTTTTTTTTTACTTTTCTGGAACTAAATAATGAGGTAAAAGAATGTAAGAAATGTACGTTTGGTGACAATTCAGAATACACAAGAATTTCTTTTATTACTTAATAGAATTTTCAACTAATTAGGAATATCTATTCCCGTAAACCCTATTGCCATTCAAGATTAAAAGTGAATGTAGATACTACAATTCGTAAATAAACCATTCTTCTTTTAGCTATTTTAATGCCTTCTAACATACTTCGCAACATTTTAAAAGTTTCAGCTAAAATCACTATTTTATGCCTGCAGAATTTTTATGAAAAGAAATTCCTAGTTAGTATTTGTAGAAATCATCATCATCAGTGACGCAACAGCCTCATGGTGGGCCAAAGCCGTCTGCTTACTGGCATTTTCGAGACAGGAGATGTTTTTCTTTTTTTACGGGGTAAAAATTGTCAGCTTTACGCCCTACAGTCAAATTAGCCCGAGACCTACGGTTTAAAGTGGATTCCGAACCACTACAAACATCCATAGCGCCGCCGGGATTCGAACCCGAAAACCTGTGGCACCAATCGTCAGAGCGCTAGCCACTCGTCCATCAGGCCCAATTTGTATAATTACTTACATAAATTTTACTAGACACATATACATATTATATATTTTTTGGGGGTTTGGTTTGTCGCTCTACAGTCATCTTGTGCACACGAGGACTAAACAGACTGGGACCTACCGTTTAAAGTGGATTCCAAACCACTAAAAACATCCATGCCACCGCCAGGATTCGAACCTGTAGCCTGCGATACCAAAGGCCAGAGCGCTAGCCACTTGGCCGCAATATATTTGTGGGGAGAACGCTTCGTTGTAGTAAAATTAATCATACTTCCATTAATAAATTTAAAACAGAAGTATAACAAATTTGTGTTTGAGGATATGTATAGTGTTAGTAAACCGATAATTTTCAAAATAAAAATAAGAGAGAAATACAAAATACAAAAAGATCATCATAAAAAAATAAAGTAAAATTTTCTACTCAGGAAAGACAAATGCCTTTCAGTTGTCTTTCTTCCAAAAAAATATTCATAAAAAGAAAAGAAAGCATCAGTCAGTCAGTCTCATGTCTCATTTTAAATCAGACGTGTCAAAAGTGAAAATCTCATAAAACCAAAAACTGTTCATAACCATTTAGCGTAAAATAGCACTGCAGAGAAATTTACATGGAAATGGTTCTTTTCATGCTCTAACAGACTCAGAAAAATTTTGTTACCTAACGAAACGGAGCCGCATTTGAATACCAAAGCGATCGTGACACATTTTTTCTAGCGAAAAATCACTTTACACGAATATTTGAAAAATCTCGAATTTCACACTCAATTCTAGAGCAGGAACAAAGAAACAGTATCAGACAAATACAGTTAAGAAAAGAAAAATAAAATTCTCCGACTTGGTACAGACGTGACGAGAAATAACAAATTTAAAAGAGAATGCCAAATAATATTTTGAATTTTTCACAGCCAGAAAGCATACAGGTCTCTGGATGATTTTTTTTTAACTACAAAAATAAATAAAAAAATAAAAATAATAAAATTACAGTTATTCAATTTAATTTTTAAAAGGTTAAAAAAGAAGCCTACTCTTTAAATAAAAATGTATTGATTTTTATTTTAACAAAAAAAAATTATATTATCAAATTTCAACACAAAATCTACTTAAATTTTTCATAATCAAACATACACACGATTTAAAATTTTACATAATAACATATATTTGATATTTATTTTTTTTTAAAACAAGTTTATCCTTAAAAGTAATTTGATACGATGATTTTAATCCTTAACAAATACCTTATTCAGTCGAATCTCCTTGTGAATAATGAAATTGGAAAACAAAAAAAAGGATTAAAATATAAAGAAATAATTTTTACAAAATAATTGAAAAATAATACATAAATAGTTTTTATTAGCATTAAACCTCTAACTTTCATAAATAAAAAAAATATATAAAAATTATACTATCAAACTTCAACACAAAAATCTACTTAAATTTTCATAATCAAACATACAGACAATTAAAACTTTTTACATAATAACTTATATATTTGATATTTAATTTTTTAAACGGTTTTATCCTTAAAAGTGGATTTTGATACGATGATTTTAATCCTTAACGAATACTTATTTAATCGAATCTTCTTGTGAATAATGAAATTGGAAAAAAAAAAAAGACTAAAATATAAAGGAATAATTTTTAAAAAAAATAATTGAAAATACATAAATAGTTTTTATTAGCATTAAATCTCTTACTTTCATAAAAAAAAAAAAAAAATTATTATTATGTAAAAAAACAAAGAATAAAAAATAATAAAAAGGGAAAATAATGATTTTCGTCATTTTAAGTTAAATAAATAAAAAGAGTAAATTATTTTAAAAATACAAATTACAACAAAACTTAAAATTAGTGACACAATAATAATACAATATTTAATATATTATATTATTACCAATATATTATATTATATATTTATACATAGCAATAAAACTTAATATAATAATAGATGGTGAAATGACATTAAAATGTATTGATGTATCAATGAAACAGAAATAAAAGAATAAATCATTATTTGAATGTTAAAAACGAAATAATGTGCTTGATTAAAAATTCAACAAGACCAGAAGCTTAAATATGCATTGAAAATAAATTATATCTGCATTCTTGTAATCAATTTTAACAAGTAAGTAGCCATTTAAATTCGCTAAATTCTCTTTTGCCCCCAAGTGAAACAAGTGTAACACGCCTACGAAATGTTGATCCTTTGATGCCCTATTTAAATAATAATAAATAATTCCATTACATTCGAAAAATTACATGTAGAAACCTGTATAACTCTAAAAGATACATTATTTCCGGAATTTTGAATAATGTGTTAATCCCAACAGATAAACCTCAATCCCACAATCGAAACAAAAGAAAGTTCTTTTGCGTTTTAATTCTGAAAATTCTCACAGAATTTTCCAACAAGAAAACCAGTAGCTGAGTCATACTAGCACAATTGAGATCATTGTTAACTTTACTACGCACGTTCATACAAAACATGTGTTTGACTTACATATGAGAAAAATTTTAAATTTGAGAATTTGAAAACAGGCTACATGTGCTTGAATGATAAAATGAATAAGTTTTTATACGCCTACGCGGCTAGTGTGCCTTTTAAAAGAAAGCAAATAGGATATAAAATATTTTTTTTTGCATATATTTAAAACAGTTAAATGGAACCTAAGAAGAAATTAATTAACTTAAAATTTATTAATTAAAATTTTAATAAAATGATGTCTGTAATTATATTCCTTCCTTTAATTATAGATTTCATTTTAGATAACTATTTGGCTCAGACGATGCAATTAAAAGTTGCATTTGAAAGTGCCTTAATGATGTCTTTCATTTTTTCATCACGTATAGAATGTAGAGCTGCTATATTTCAGTAGATATGAAATCTAAGTTTACAAAGTTTTTTTATTAAATTTACTAAGTTTTTACAAATTTTTAAAACAAGTTAAAATGGAAGCCAAAGGTAACTTTAGGAAGGAACATAAATGCAGATTTCATTTTTAGATAACTTCTGTTAGTTCGGATGATGTAATCCAAAAGTTACATTTGAAAGTGCTTTTAATGATGTCTCATTTCTCATCACGTGTAGAATGTAGGCTGCTATATTTCAGTAGATACAGAAATCTAATTTTACAAACCTTTTTACTAAATTTTCAAAAATTTTTTAAATGCCCCCCAAAAAAAAAAAAAAAAGAATTAATTAACTTAAGAAATGAACATAATTACAGATTTCATTCTTAGATGACTATCGGTTCGACGACGTAATCAAAAGTTGCATTTGAAAGTGTTTTAAATGATCTCTTTCTTTTCACATCACGTACAGGCTGCTATATTTCAGCAGATACGCTTAGCAGATTTTCGCTTAGTTAAAATCTGTAATATGAGAGAAATTTCAATTGTTATTTTTACATGACGAGCTAAACAGAGAGAAAAGAAAGATAAGAAATAACTGAAACGAAAAAGCAATAAAAACTATATTTACAGTTAAATTACATTACAAAAACATTTTTTTTTTTTTTTCAAATTCAGCGTATGGCATGCCAAATCTTTACAATAACTAATAATAAATGTTTCAAGAAGCTGATTCTTATATATAAATTATTGCAGAATTAAAAATAATAATAATAATAAGGCATGAATTATTGTTACTTTAAAGATAATCATTTGTTAAATATTGTACCAACTGTAAAAATGAAGGAAGGTTTTAACGATAATTTTTAGATTTTTACAATACACCGAAAAATTATGTAATTATTTTTTAATATTTGTTTAATTTGTTGCCAATTTTGAAATAATTTTTACAGTTATAATTAGTTAAAATATTTTAGAAATACACTATGAAACGTATGCCATACGGATAATTCCCCAACTTTGTAGGGATAATTCCATCTCTGTAGTCTATTACCAGGAAAATTTAAAAGGACAGAAAAAAAAAATAAATGGAAAAAAAAAAAAAAAATAGTAGAATAAATACAAACATTTATTTATCGGCATCTAAAATTCACTAAAAAAATTCAAAATTAATAGTAACTTAACTTGAAAAATTTATTAATAGAATAACACAGCTAATAAAGACAAAATCGCTCGTTACATAGTTATTTTTAGATAATTCGCAAGAATCAGTATATGTGATACACTAACCAATAACAAATGAATTAATGAATGAATTAATTAATATCATTAAATATTTATTCTATTTTTAATATTTTAAGTAACATTATACCTCATTTTATAAAATATCTCTAATAATTCTAAAAATAACGATGATAAGCCATGTTATTTAAAATTACAATTAATAAAAATGCACTTTTTAGATCTTTACTGTGCAATTTCTATTAAACAATGTTGCACGTAATTGCTTGGCATTTAATTTTCTTTAAAAATTAATCAGCGATTAATCGTGATCAAATCGTCAAAATAATAAAATTATTCAGAAAATTTTTTAATTCATAATAAAGGAAAAATTATATGTAAAGATTAAAAATATTTTTTAGCACGTAGATAATATTCCTGCATAAAATCTGAATTTAAAAAGATTATCATTCAAATAAGATATTGTATGTTACATTTTCTTGATGTTGATAGATTATTCATACTAACAATTAAAACCTAATCGAAATGCATACGTAAAAAATGTCTTATCGCAAAAAATTAAATTTTCCCTAAATAAAAAAAAAAAAAAAAAAAATTTGGAAGAGAATGGATGGGTTACGGTTATGAGTTACATTGATGAAATGCAAGGTTGCAACGTCAAAGTCTCAAACGTATAAACCGGATTAACGACTCTTGCGTTATGACTGGGGCAATACATACTGGCAGTCTCGAAATCACGGTATGATGAGGAATTTCTCGGCAAATATCGAGACGGAATGCGCTAATATTAGGAGCCAGCAAATACTTTTAATTAATGCTTTCCGTTGCTCATGCGTAGAAAAACACGATGTGGGAGGCAGGCCCGATCCCATAGTAATCTGTTAACCGGATATTGGAAAAGTTTTTATTGCGGATTCTTTTAATTAACGAATAAATGCGCCGAAGTATTAGGAGCGGCGAACGCCCATTACCAGTGAATTAATTTGATTTTCTAGTAAAGTGCAGAACATTAGCTATTTCATCAGAGGAAAAAGTGAAAATATTATTTATGCTTTTGCTTGCCGTGTATTTCAATTAAAGGAAGTTATTTCGTTATCATTTTCTTAAAGCAAATGGATAACTATTTATTTACTTGTATCAGTAGAAGAACAGAAATAGCATTATGTCTAGTGTAATGCTTTTATATATTTTCAATTTAGATTATTTACTTATTTATGGAATAATTATGTATCATTACGTTCAAAATAATGTATATTCGAATACTTATTTAATCAGAGTTACTGGTGTATGCTCAAAATGCCCAATAGTGAAGACAGCACGCAGTTAATATTAAATTAGAAAATTTGTAGGATAATGGCGGTGAATAGGGATAAGTTGAAATGCTGAAAATACAACATTAACTTCGTTGATGGGCCTGAATGACTGAGTGTCTGGCGCTCGGTGACACATGTTTCAGGTTTGAGTCACGGCGGTGCCATGGGTGTTTGTAGTGTTCGGAATCCACTTTTAAACCGTAGGTTCGTCTAATATGATCGTAGATCGTTGTCTTCAGGTTTAGTAAGTCTTCAGCCCTTCCTCGTTAAAAAGTGAAGCTTAAAAAGTTCCCTTAGCCATGACACAATCGCCTGCGACGGAGTCTTCTGGACCTGGTGTAGGCTTACCCTGCGCCAGGGGATTAGTAACAACTTCTTTGATTATTAATCACCATTTTCAAGTTGAAGGCACATAAACTTTTTTATTAGAGAGTTTTTGCATACCGTATTTTAATCGTCCGACATTTTTTTCTCCCTAGCGCGCATGCTCATAGGAAATTGCGCATGCATATCTGTAATAATGTTTCCTATGAGTATGCGCGATAGGGAGAAAAATATCGGACGATAAAAATACAGTATGCAAAAACTCTCTATTAATAAGTAAAATAAACGTTTTGATAGAAATTTTAAATATTTTCATTTCTTCCAATTTCATAAATGATAATAACGAAATATTATAAAACATGGCAAAAATGATATTCTATTACCCTACTTTTAAATGTAAGTTAAAAAATACAAGAGTCAGTTTTTTATTCTTGAAAAAAATATTAGTTTCTGTATAAGCTGGAAAAAACATTAAAAAAAAAAAAAATGGTATTCCCATAATCAATCTCTCTCATCAATCTTCTCATTTTATAAGAAAAACTTTAAAAGAGAATTTCTAGAGAAAAAATATATATTGAAGTAATTAATCATATGAAATTAGTTTCGGAAAAGTTTTTTTTAGCAATTTGTGTGCAATTTTAAAAACCAAAAGAATATTTTAAATAACTGCAAAAACTATTTTTTTTTTATTGCACAATATCTTAGTTATTTGATTCACACTCTACAAAGAGTTCGTCCTTTCCTCTTGCTTTCTAAAAATTGATCCGTATCCACTTTATCTCCAGAGAAAGAGAAAGAAGAAAATGAAATACGATTTTAATCACACCAGCGACATCAAACTAAAGGTCCCGAGCGGCGGCCGAAACTGTTGAGAAATTTTACGATGATCTCTTATTGATTAAAGATCAGGACAGAGGGAAGCATCCGAGGAATCTCGCAAGAGCTCAAATTACCTCATAAGAATTTCAAGTAATATAACAAAAAGAAACTAGCGAATCAATTTATAAGATATAAACTGGCGTGGGCGGACAGTTTGTTGCTCAAAAGGACCTGATGGACGATTGATTTTGCTGTGACGTCAGGAAATGATGGGGTAATCTTTGGAAAAATAATTAAAGTGCAAAGTGAACCTAAATTTCCAATTTAATCACTTTTTTTTCTTCTAGTACTTTTATTAATCAGCTGCAACCAGTTGGATAAATATTATAAAAATAAAAGAAGAGATAGACATTTTCATTTTACCCTTCGAAAATAAAATAATTACCTACTAATATAATATAGCAAAACAGTTTCATTAACTAACAAATCACATAAATATTCATAATCCAAATTAATAAAATTAATTAATTAAAAATGTTGTTGTTTCTTATTCCCACTTGGTAGACATCTAGACCAAGTAAACGAACCCATGTGGTCTCATGGTTGAAGGGAAATGGGGCAATTTCTGTTGTGATGGTGCACCTGTAGGTAGAAGCCTGATTTGGCTCCAAGACGCTGACTTTTTTACGGGGTAGGGTTGTCAGCCCTACGCCACTAGAGACATATTAGACCGAGACCTACAGCTTAAACTGGATTCAAAACCACTATAAATATCCCCTGGTACCGCCGGTACTCGAACTAGAAACCTGTGGCACCGAGAGCTAGTCACTTGGCCATTCATGCCCATTAATTAAAAATTAATACATCAATTAATTAATTCAATAAAGTATCATTTTAACGCTAATACTTCTTAAAAGTAATGCTGTAGACAATTGAATAACTATTCTGGAAAAATAAAATTTTATAAATATAATCAGAAGTTTTTTAAAATTTCTTATAAATAGTGAACCTGCATCAAAGTTAGAAATTTAAATGAATTTTACTATAAATAATAAAAACTAAAGAAAAAAAATGGCAAAAATTTATGTGAAAACAAACACCAAGAAATTCGTAATAAAACTTTTCTCCCTACCATTTTCAATAAAAATGGGGAAATGGATAAAAGACATAATAAATGAATCGAAGATAAAATAAATGAAAACAAAGAAATTGAAAACGTCGGGAAAATAATCGAAGAAAAGAATAAATTTAACAAAAAAATTAATAATTCTCATCGCTCCTTACTTATTTATTTATTTTCAATTATTATTATTTCCACAAATAGGGTCATTACAAAAGACGCTCATTCAATGTCATTTTTGATATTCGTTCAAACCAATTAGTTGAATTATTAGAAACAATGTAATAATAACTGCACACAAAACTACGAGTAATTTAGTTTTGCAGTATAATTTTATATTTGAAAGTTTATCCAACAGCTAAAAAAAAAAAAAATGTTCTCAATAAGATGCCTTGTTTACGTTCTTATTTCTTAGATTTATCATTATTTTTGACAGAAAATTTGCCTTATTTAAACAAGTATATTTTTAACAAAAAGTCAATTAATATTATTATTACTAATATATCGGAAACTAATAAAATAAATTAACAAATTTAAAAAAAAAATTATTATTCGAAAGTATGTTCACATATTTTTGTAAAGATTTAAAAAAATATATATATTTATAAAAAGATAACTTTTATTTTTCTTATACGTTCAATCTAATAGTTTTGTTGAATTATCATATTACAACTTAATTTTCAAGATTTAAAAAATTTTAAAGTAGGTTTTTTTGTTTTATTCCTCCACCACAATCTTCCATAATCCTTCCAATTTCTTAAAAAACATTTATTTTTTTTTTCTACTTTTCTCATTTTAAGTTTTTACGTCATAAGAGAATCTAGTAATAATCATAAAAGGTTTTAGCATTTTTTTACCCTTTTACAAGTCAAATGTAAATAATTACTAATATTTCCTTTTTTATTAATTATGTCACATTTTAAGTGTAGAAATATTAATACCATGCTTTTCACTTCTTTTTAAGAATATTTCTCTTCATAAAAAGGAAAAAATATATCCTTTGATTATTATTATTTTTAATTTTCAGAGACATTTTACAATAAAGAATAATTTCAATAATGCAGAAGTTAATTAAACTATATTCCGATTTAATGCCCTTCTGTTTTTTTTTTTTTTTATTATTTATTTAAATTTGATTTATGGAAAAGTCAAAATCAAATTACAAAAATTTTGAATACTGTGTATAATTTGAAATTTCCCCTTCCCCCAATTCATCAAACATTCTCGGTCACATACATTCTTCTTTCTTATTTTTTTTAAACTTTTTAAAAAGCAATCGCTAATAAAACATAAAGAACACCAATAACTTTTTTAAAAGAGAGAGAAGATTCTTTATAAATTCTGAATGGCAAAGCTGATCAAATCGTGTATGCACAGTTGCAGACACCTATCATTTACGTACACAACAGATGTGAAACCTTCAATTCAATATCGTCGGCTTTCTTGTGACAGCAATTTACAATTTTGTTTTTAATACAGTTTCGTCACAAGTGAAGTGAAGTAAAGTGAGACAACACCTGCTAGGTGTTGGTTGAAGTAAAATGATTTTCAATGCATACTACAGAAATTTATCGAATATCGTATCGCCTTTACGGAATGCGTATATAAAGTACGGAAAAATACAGTTGACTTAATGTTCTTGACAATTTCAGATCGCTAACCATTTTTGCAATTCTGACCTTGCACTTAGTGACATAAAAGAGTTTTCCTTCACCTTCATGCTTCCCAATGTTGGCGATCAAGCAAATAAATTCTTCAATGCTGAACTGGCTGAAAACCCATGGGGCAAAAAATCTATAAGAAAACAATTCCACGGTATTAAATGTGCTTACAGGAGAATGAATGGTGATTACGTGGGAAAATGATAAATGTGTGTATATGGAATCTTTAATAAAATTTTGCTTCTATTTTTGTTTGTATATTTTTGCAACCAATAAGATTTTTTTGTATTATATACAGTTTATAATTCATAAATTTTAAAAATTTAAACTTAAAATTATTCTGATTGTAATTTTTCAGTCAACACGTATGGAAAATGAATTTTCATCTGGCACATAATTCTTGCATATTATTTTTACCAAATTTTTATCAATCCAATCAGTGAAGATATTTAAATTAAAATTCGTGGAAATTTTTTTTCAGAAAGATGCTCAATGTATTACACAATTTAATCGGAATTAACAATTTTTACATTAACAAAAGTATTCAATTTACTATTCGGTGAAAAATTTCTATAACGAAAAGAGTTCTGAATATTTTAAATATCCCTTCAAGCTAATGTGAAAAACAAAACGTTAAAATGTGCGATAAATAAATAAACAAAAACACTATTACTTACAGAAATAAACAAAAGAATTTTCCCACCAAAAGAAAATAAGAATATTTTAAATATCCCTTCAAGCTAATGTGAAAAGCAAAACGTTAAAAAATTGCGCGATAAATAAATAAACAAAACAGTATTACTAGCAAAAATAAACAAAAATAATTTTTTCACCAAAATAAAAGGAAAAAAAAAATTTTATAATAAATTATTCACTATCGAATCTCATAACAAAAGGAAAATACAAATTTTTATGGCTTGGCAGCGCTGATAACGGTATTTATGGTGTGCAGTTAGGAACATGAAAATTATAAAGACTCTTACTGTCAGTGTTGTTGGAATAGTTGAACAAATAGTTGATATTTGAAAAATAATGCCATATATGTTAAATACATTAAGTTTTAATAATTAATGTTCGAAATAATAATGAATAATTTAAAAATTATAAAACCATTTCACTTAGAAATTACTATTAACAGTTGCCATAAATGCGGACATTAAAAAAAAAAAAAAAAATTACCAACTTTATAATTTTTATTGCTTTTTTTTTTAAAAAATCCTATCAATATAAAATGAATAAATCCTAATAAAACAAAAACAAAAAATTAAATAATTTTTCTCACTCTAAAAAAAAGATTTTTCCATGAACAGGTTAACTACGTTGACTATAATAAGCAGCCATTTTCAGTTAACGAAATGAACAGTTACTTTTAACGGTGATAATCGACTTCGATACTAGATAGCGTTTAGAGAAAGTTACTTCTTTTAAACGTAATTGAATTTAACTCTTTGGTTAGGAAAATTTTTCAGTTGATTTTAACAGTTATTTAATAATCTTCACAGCTTCGGCTTTAGGTGGAGTTAAATTTAATTTACTCACTCTAGCTCTAATTTACTCACTCACTTTAATTTACTTATTCTTTACTCGCACTCGCAGCGTTGATTCAATTCCTTCTATTAGCTCACACTCTCCCTATATATATCTTGTTCAAATTTTCAATCCTTCATAAAATACTTTGTATTCATCTACTTAAGTTCAAATACATTTTTTTTAAACTTGTAGTGGATGACACTTGATGTTAATACAGTTTTTCAAATGTTAATTCTTTCACTAAATTTAATTCATTAATTTAATTTTTTTAGATTTAAGTTGCATATATCTACCAATCGATGGCGCCAGATAAACTTAAAAATGAATGAAAATGATTTATAAAGGACTTTCTGCAATAGAGTGATGAAAAAGTAGGAATTGACTTTAAATTTTTTTTTATATTACTTGTTTTTTAACTCCACTTAAGAATAGCATATTTAAAATATAGTATTCTTATCAAACCTTCCATTGTTTGATAGTTACTATTGATTTATCTATTGTTTTGGGCTTTTTTTCTATTTTAGTATTGTTTAACTGTTTTTGCATGATTAAATTATAGATACATATTACAGTGAATATTATGCAAATGAAATTTCTCTAATCTCTTCCAGATATGACAGGTTGAAATGATATCACATAATACATATAAAAATATATTATATCATATACATATATTTTTAATTCTAATTCCCCAATTTTATTAAATTTATTTATCAATAAAATTTGTTAAAATAAAGAATGTTAACTGAAACAGAGCAATGATGAATCTTCTTTGTTTGTAATATATATTAAGAAATATTAGAGAAAAAAATTTCTTCTAAAAGAGTATTATTTTTAACAGAGAATATATTTTACAGATTCAACAGATCGATTTTTATGCATAAGTTTATGATTGCCATCTTTTCAGAAGAAAAAGTTATTAATACTTAAGTATAAAAAAAACTTGTTTTAAAGTTTGTTTTTATCAATCTTTTATTAAAAATTTCTATAATATTTTTTTTATAATTATAAATATATTTTATTTTACTTAACTAATTAACATATTCATTGCAATTAAAAAGTTAATGACAAATCTTTTCTAAAAATAATATATCTTAATATAAAATTTTAAGAAAAAAAAAAAACTAAATCAAAAATGTGTTTATTTAACTATTTTAGTCTGGTATATTGAAATAAAATATTTAATTTTCTGTGGATAAAAGAAAAATTAAGTACAATCGTAGGATACAGAAAATATATAACACAAAAATGTAACATCTCTCTTAGAATACGTTTATCAAAAAACCCTACCATGTTACAAATCAAATTAATGCTGTTTGTTGTATAGTATTGATGTTCGTAACTTAACTACATATGAATAATTAAGAAGTTTTAAATTTAGCGCTTAAATTAAAAGTGAATTTTTATTATCATTAATGGTTAAGATAGTTAACGAAAACAAACTGTTTGTTTCATCTATACTACGCAATTTCTACTAACAAAAGTTGCAGACGCTTTTAAGCCCTGTTTCCGACTACAAGTCCAACAACGTTAACCGACAGCAGCTCCACTAATTCACGCTAACTCAACTAATTTACATAATGTAACATTTACTTTTTTTACGTATACTGCGTAGGTAGTTTCTAGGAAAACTTATTAATTTTTTTAGTGAAACGCAATTTTCTGATATATATATATATATATATATTTTAATTTACCAGAGCTGTTCAAATTTGCTTGTTTATTTTAATCACATTTTAGAATCTAAAATCAAAAATATAACAAATTACAAAAAATAATAAAAAGCTTAGTATCCAGTATAATCTCCAATTTTAAAAAAAAAAAGGGGACGAAGTGATCAGTGTGGTATGTTATTGTTAATAAATTGTTAACAACATTTAGAAATGATATTAATTTTTCAAATACAACTTTTATTATTTTATTACGAGGATTAATAATTAACGTTGTGGCTTTGTATGTCACATATGGGTTCCGAAATATATTATACTGCACTAAGTAATCAATTAAATATAAAAGCATATACTCTACATTACTATTCAAATTAATGCTATTTGCTGTATATTATTCATGTTCATAACTTAACTGCACATAAATAATTAAGGAGTTTTTAAATTTAACGGTTAAATCAAAAGTGAATTTTTATTAGCATTAACGGTTAATACCGTTAACGAAAACAAACTGTTTGTTTCATCTCTACTAAGAAGTTTCTCTCGCAAATCTCTAAATACGATATTTTACAGGTAAAAAAACAGACCATCTTTTAATTGCAAGAAAATATTTTAATATAAAATGAAATGATTCTAACGGTAAGTAACGTGTTGCAGATTATTGACGTTCATAACTTAACTACACATAAATATTTAAGGAGCTTTAAATTTAACGTTTAAATCATACGTTACGTTTACCGTTATTAGCATTAACGGTTAACATCATTAACAAAAACAAATTGTTTATTTCATCTAAACTAAGCAATTTCTCTTGCAAATCTCTAAACACTATATTTTTACAAGTAAAACATAACTATCTTGCAACAAAATTTTTAAAAAATGGATTTCTACAACAAAATTTAAAAACCTTTTTAATAGCAAGAAAATATTTTATTACAAAATGAAATGACTCCAACAGAGAAGTAACCCGCCACAGAGATTGAGCAAGAAAAAAAAAAAGAAAGAGCTAAGATTTCGAGAAGTAAAAAATGAAAGAAAATGAATGTGTCTTCGAATTCGCAGTAAGCACTTTCCGAGGAGAAAGATGTAGAAAACCCACATTTACCGAGAAGCGGAGGAGAAAGAAGGCGAGGAGAGGTTTGAGAAAATTTTCTGGAATGAAATGTTTCATTTGCCTGGAGCTAAACAAAATTGCGGTTGGGAATGTTAACTTTTTGGAACGGTGTAAAAAAAAAAAAACAGCGTAACAGATGAGACGTCGAAGATAAATATATGTACATAGATGAAACTCGATTTTTATTTGGAGAAAATGTTTATGTACTGGGTACGATGTAACTCCCGGAAAAAAATAGTTGGGATAGGAAAATAAATTTTAAAATTATATCAGCAGCGAAGATCAAAAAGTTGTCGAGCAGCGTTGCGTTAACGTAACGTGGGATATAAACCGTTAACATTTTATTTATTTATTTATATTTTCGATCAAAAAAAATACTTTAGAAGTTCTGGTACTCGATTTCAAATTTAAATGGTTACTATAGATTTTGCAGGATAACTTTTCTGTTTTAACAAGCATTTGAGAGATAAAATAAAATTGAAAGAATTTATCAACTAAGATTATTTAAATAATAAAATACATTAATTTCCCTTCAATTCAATTTTCTTTTACTTTGCAGTGCTTTTATCAGGTGATGCCAACTTTTATTAATCAAAAATGAACCAGGTAATAAAATTTCTTCATTAAAAAAATTATTTATTGGTAAAACAGATTTTTTGACAGATCATCATACAGTCATGAAATTCAGACTTTTAGAGTGTTTTCATAATAAATGTTGAATTTTCACCTGAGGATAAATGAAATTAGAGAGTAAAAACTGAAAAAAAAAAAAAGACCTTTTTTACCCTATTATTATGTACTATTTGGCCACTATCTAAGTTTAAGTTGGCCACATATTGTATGGAAAATAACTCATAAAAAACTAAGGAACTAATAAAAAAAATAAAATAATAATAATAAAATTTTGCTGCCTTCGTTAATAAAATAGTACTATGCATATTTAATGATTATTAATTCCATTTGTTCCCTTTTAAAGTTTCAGATCTGTAAATAGCATATTTAAAGAACTAGAAAAACTACTTAATTAAAAAAATTCCCACAGAATGAAACTTTCGTTTTAATTGGTTGGTTTATTATTATTATTATTATTTATGCAACTGAAAACAATCAAAAGAAAATTTAATTTTAATTAATTAATTCAGCAATCATTATTAAAATAGCAATAATAATCTTTAATATGTGAAGAAGGAATATTATGAATTACATTCATGAACAAAACATAATAAATTATTATTAAAACTGAAAAAGAATGAAATAGAAATACAATATACAGAAGTGTACAAATAACTACTAATAATTTATAATTCATTTTTAATATTTACAATGTTGCAATTACGATATTATGTAACATAATAGGAAAATGGAATTGCATATTTAATTTTAGCATTTGTGTACCAATAAAAAAAAAAAAAAAAAAAAGAACTGTTTCAATTAACAGCTTTTCTTTAAAAATTTATTGATAACGAAATACAAAAATTAAAAACTAAGCTGGATTGTGAAATGCATTTACTATTATAGTAATACTTTTAAATTAAAATTAATTTTTTAAAATCCCTTTTTGCATTATGTCATTTTAACCAATTTTCATTAAAACTTTCGATAGTTAATTTTACCAAAATGAAAACGGCTTGAAATTACGTATTTGTGAAAAATGCTTTAGATTAAACAGGATTTTATCACAATAATGGACTAAACCAACATGGGTAAAAGTACGCAATATCTGAAGAAAAAAAAAAAAAAAAATTTCAAACAGTCTTTCAACTTAAGCAAGTGAGAAAATTAGTAAATATCCCAAAATTAGTAAATTTGTTACATTTATAAACACAAAACATGATTTTAACAAAAAGTTATCCAAAATAAAAAAAATTAATACTACGCGAAAAATAAAAAAGGAAAGATTATCGAAAGTAGAATTATTAATATATTTTTATGTATAGTTTTAGTCGATGACGTACAATAAAAAGAATAATAATAACAATAATATTTGTCAGTTCGCTTATTCTCTACCTCCTAATATTTAAAAATAATAATAATAATAATACTTTTTTTTTCCCGAATAGGGCAAAAAGCTTCCAGTAAATTTTAAAGGAAATAAAAAGTATACATTAAGTATTTTTTTGAAATTCAAAATAAAATTAGCATACAGAGAAAAATAATATATACTTTTTTAATTATCATTCGATTTTAGCAGTTTCAAATTTCATATTATTTTTCATGCATATTAAAAGTAACATTTTTATTTTCTGTATAAATTATTTGAAATTTCCTTCTTTGTAGAAAAAAATTTAAGAAATGCGGGAAATATGACTACAAATGCAAACAATCAATAAGAATGGGGAGGGGAAGGGGGTTTGTTCCTGCAAAATTGTGAATATAATTATGATTAATAGACTTATGGATTGGATGAATATTTTAATAATATGCAGGTCTCAAATCATTAATCTTTCCAAAAATATGGCGCAGCTGGGACCAATTTAAACCATACAATATTTACATATTTATCTAGTTATTACTGGAGTTTAATTCCGAATTAGCTTCTTCTGAATTTAACGCGCAATTTTTTTTTTTTTTTAATTTTTCAGTATAAGAATTTTTCTGAAGGAAATGGAATCTATTTCAATCTCATACTCAAAATAATAATAGTAAATAAATCATTTGCAACTTTACAAATTCATCACATTTTTTAATGCACCATAAATTTCAAAAAAAAAAAATGAATTACCTCTCAGTTAAACAATAAAAAGATTAAGATTAAAGAGGGAAAGACGTAAAATATTTTTAAATGTTTCTCTTTTTAATTAGAAGAAGTGGAAAAAAAAGGAAATTGGAGGAGACATCTTTAGCAAAGAAAAAAAAAAAAAAAAAAAATGACCGAAATAAAACTTTTTCATACATATCCGCATCATGTCACATACGTCACTTTAAAATTTATTTACAGGGAAAAGTTAAACAAGGCGAAACTAAATCCATAAATTAGTCTTAAAAAATAAACAAATAAACGCCTATGATTGCCTTTAAAAAAAGGTAACAGCGAGAAACACGACCGAAACTGATTATTGAGACAAGCATTCACAAACATTTATTAACCGCAGAAATAAACTTAAAACCATTTTTAATAAAACAAATTTTAAAGTTATGTAACAAACTATGCAATGAAAGAGCATGCTTAGATAATCATACCATTAAAGGCCCACGCTAAATAAATAAAAATAAAAAAATGGGTTATTTTAAAGTTAAGAAAGACATATCATTTTCTTCCTTATTTACAAAAAAAAAAAAAAAACACTTTTAATTATAATATAATACATTTAATTTATATATAAACAGTTTATAGCTCTGGATGATTCTTATTTTGGATTTCTTATGTTAATTTTAATCACATATCAAGTGATTCTCAAACTGTGAACATCGCAACACTCCGGGAGGGAGGGAAAAACACATATGTTAAAGAGAGAGATAAATTATTAAATCACTTAATTCATGATTTTTTACTTTTTGAAAGATATTCAGATTTCAATGAAAGATTAAAACTACAAATTTGAACAACTTCATTTAAATAAAATAAAGGTAAACATTTAAATATTATAATTTTTTTTTTTTTTTTTTTTTTTAATGTTTTCCTTTCCTTTCTATTTTTTTTTTTTTTTTTCCTTACCTCTACAATATTTTTGCCAAAAACATGCTCCATTTTAAAAATGGGCTAAACAAAGTGCATTTGGTTGTTACTGAATAGCACATTAAAATACCAAGCCTATTTGGACCGAAACATATATTTTTGAACAAACAATATTAGTCATGAATATAAAAAAATTGATGAATAAAAAATTTAATAAAATTCAACGAACACTTACTACATAAATTTAATATGAAATTCTTTATTATATTATATATATCGGGCTTTGGTGTGCGTGCGTGTGATATGCAGTACATGTGGCTGCTCACGGGCTTTCCCGAGGTTGTGCCACCCTATCTTAAGTAAATTAAAATTCAATAAAAAATAATGTGAAAGATTTTTGAGGAACATTAAAAATTATTATGAATTAAAAATTGGACAATAATTATCCTCGTATTTGTTAAAAATTTTTTAATTTTACATCAAAGAATGTAAAAATCCAGATTTCTTTCAAGACAACATATTATTGAAGCTGATTTTTTTTATTTGGCTGTTATGAAATTACATATCAAACCAAATATTTTCTAATTATATAGCAATAAAAAAGCAATACTTAAAAATATGCTACTCATTTCGTTGATAACATTAAAAATATAGTTTCAATAAATTTTTACTAAAATTTAACTAATGAAAATACTCTGAAAACCAAACCTTTAAAAGATTAAAAATCCCTACTTCATAAATCTACTACATCTACTTCATCCTACTATTATAAATTAAACATCATAGAAATTTATTTATAAAATTTCCAGTGATTAACTACGGTAAAGAAGGTGCACTAGTATGAGTGCCAATTACATATCATAATATGAATAGATTTGCATGCATTTACTAATTTTTATATTTCTTTTTTTCTTTGAGCCTGGTAATTCATGCTGATTAACTTTAAATAACTTTTCATACATATATTTTTTATTTTAGTATTTAATAGTGTCGTCTTTTAATATACCTTATAGAGATGAGGATAGAATCATTTTAAAATAATGCACATATTTATTATTGAAATGGAATTAAAAACTGACTATCGCCTATAGAAATGAACACAAAAATCGAGTGCCCAATTAAATACCAAAGGTCACAGGTATATCTCTTCATTATGAATTTGTTCACCACACAATGAATCTGGCCATTTGCAGAATTAAAATAAAAACACTTTTATTTTATTTTTACAAAAATGCATGGAAATTGACGCTGAAAAACGAGCAATTTATAGCACTAACAAGCATCAAAGAAAATAAAATAAAAAAGGAAAGAAATCACATTTCAGCCTGTACACTTTACGATCGTTTGCGAAACTCAGAACGGGTGATAAACTACACAAACATTGCGACTCCATCCTTCTCAAATCAACACATGTATTCTCCATCGTGACATAAGCAATTTTCTATCGCCGCACAAAGGAGCGGTGCTTGAACAAATGATAAAGCAGAAAAATGAGTGAGATTTTTTTAAAAAAAGAAAAAAAATTGTGTATTGATTGACAAAAATGAAAAGCAACAGTTTGATGCGTTTAGAATAATAGAAATAAAATGAATTCACATATTCACGATAAATTGGAAATGATCAAAATTCGAATAAATGGCAAATTAAAGTCTTATAATTTAAAATTATTGCAAAATTTTCTTTTACAACGTTATGTGAAAATATGCATTTTATATTCTAATAACAGATTACAAACAATAATTTATTTAAATAATAAGAAATTGCACTAAACAATTGTAGTATTATTAATATTATTTTCAAAATATATTAATATGAAAAAAAAAAATATGAATATAGATTTGTAATCGAGACTTCAAATCAGTTAAAAAAAAAAATCAAAACAATGTTTTCAAACAATGTGTTTGTTATTCACTTTTCTTCCTGTTTACATTATTGGTGAATGGCAGTTTCTGAACCATTTTAATGGATTGCATAAATTAGTTTAAATATTTTGTAATATGTAAATGAGTTTCCTGTTTATTTGTTCAAATTCTTTCCCATTTTTTAATGAAAACTAAAGTAAAATTTTATTTAAAATAATAAGAATAACTAATGCTATGATAGTAATTTAGCAAAGAAAGTTCATTACATTTAAAAGGAGGAAAATCATACTTTATATGTACTTAAATCAAATTGAACAAAACGAATAAATGTGTTTAAGAAATAATATTAAACTTTACGCATGTATTAACAAAAAAGTGATCGTTAATTTTTAAGATGCATTTTTTGCGATTAAATAAACAAAAAGTTTTTTACTGCTAATATCCATCAACAGTAAGAACAAAAGCAAAGAGATCACATAAAATCACAGAAGGCAATTCAGGCGAGTTCATAAAAGTCAATTTTAAATGCATAGTTGCATCTTGATTCTGGATGAGAAATGAAGGTGAATTTTACGTGAATGGTTTTTTTAGCTCTTTAACAGAGAAACGGCATGGTAATAGCCTTTTCTACCTCAGCTGAACCAATAAAAAAAAAAAGTAGTGGGGGAAAAATGTCTTAACATGTTTTTTTTTTTTTTCATCTAAATTTCCACACTTATGAATAAGAAATCATAATTTTACATACAGAATTTTATTTAAAAAAATTAATTTTGAAGAAAATTATTTTAAGTTTTATCTATGAAAATTTCTTTGTCGTTTGGTTCAAATACCAGACAGAAAAAGTTTTGTGATCTTTTTACTCATGTTATTTATTTATTTTTTAAGGGTAGTGGGGTTAATTCAATAGAAAAAATACTTTTATAATACTATATAAAAAGTTCATTTAGCAAACTGATTTAAAACTATGCATATAATAATCTAACATTCTTGAAACGATTAACCAGTAAAAGTACTAATCTTAGTAGCTCGATTTATTAATTTTAAGTTTTTAATGAATTTCAATCAATGAAATTTCAAACAAACTTTTTATTTAAGAGTGAGAAACTTTTGGGTAATATTCCCAAAAGTTTTCAATAAAAAAAAAAAAAAAAGAAAGAAAGAAAGAGTTCAAAGAGAGAAAAAAAAAGAGTTTAATTTGTAGCTTCAGAAAATAAAAAATTCTTTTGAAATTTTTGAGAATTAACTGAAGTGATAAAAATTAAGACAAAGTTTTGTGATATTTACTCATGCTATTTATTTATTTGGGGGTGGGAAGTTACTCAATAGAAAAAAATAAATATTTTATAATACTATATAAGAAGATCATTTTTTGACATGATCAGGCAAGCTGATTTAAAATTATGTGCATAATAATATATCATTCTTGAAACGATTAACCAGTAAAAGTACTAATCTTAGTAGCTCGATTTATTAATTTTAAGTTTTTTAAGTTTTTAATGAATTTCAATCAATGAAACTTTAATCTAAATTTTTATTTAAGAGTGACAAACCCCAAATTTCCAATCCCAAAAAGTTTTCAATAAGACAAAAGGGTTTAATTTTGTAGCTTCAGAAAAAATAATAATAATAAAAAATTCTTTTGAAATTTTTGTGAATGAACTGAAGTGATAAAGCAATTATCATTTCTCCCGCATTCGCTTATCTTAGAAATGAAATATATTCATTTTGTAAGGAAGTTATCGAAACAACGATATCTCGTTTCTTTCTAAGTACAAAGTACATTACATTCAAAATAGGCGACGTAAATTATCTGTAAAAGCTTGAAATTCCATTCATTCACATTATCCGGTATTATAATAAAAGTATCTAAAACATTATCTATTATTACACATGTATTATCAAAAAACACGTATTGATTTTAATGATCAATTTTATTTGAATTATAAAAAGTATATTAATTATAATATGTTAAAAAATTGTTAGTGAAATTATTTTAATGAAATGTCTTTAACACTGCAGAAATTCCCAATAGGAATTAGGAAAAAAAAATAATTTATAAGCGACTGATCAAGAAAAAACAGAGGGAAATATTTACAAGATTTATACAAAGTCGCAATATAAACACATAGAAAATTTTTATGGTATTGACATTAACTCAACTTACAAAAATATTTATTACTTACAGACGTAAAAACAGTAGTCCCATACAATATTTTCAATTTCGTACAAGTTAAAAAAAAAAAAAAAAAAAGAAAGAAAAGAAAAAAAAGAAGATTCTTCTCAGCATTTACGAGCAGCTGCAAATCTTAAAAGAGGTTTATTTTCAGCAAACCTTAAATTGCAGGCACGCCGATAAGTTCAAGGTCTTTTGATGCAACACATAAAAACTCAAATCGGGTTTCATGAACCCGGAACGTAACAGGAATTTTAAGGTATCTGATTACGCGGACGACTCTCTTTATTAAAAATGCTGCAATTATGCAGTGCAAATCTATTTGTGTTAAGAATACTACTCAAAACTACGAAACACAAAAAATTATTAAAAATTGTTTTAATTACATCTTCATATAGTACTCAATTTACAGTGGAATTTAATGAAAATAACAGCAAAATGCAAAAATAAAATTCACTTCTAAAGATCCAAATATCTTTTTATGTAATGCTTTTATGACATAAAAGTAAATTGATATTTTAAAAAATTAAAACAAATACAGCTTATAGAATTGTATTGCATGCAGAATTTCGAAAACTTAGCATTTTTTCATGCGGAATTTTTCATGTAAAATATTGAAAACTTAGCTGTTACAATGCCATGAAAATACTTATAAATTAAAAAATATTCAAGTTATCACCAAAACTATAGCATGTTCACCCTTTGAAACATCGCAAAATATATATCCTAAAAAAATTTTTTGAAAAATATGAAAATAAAAAAACAACAAATCAAAAATACGAATATCGAAACAGCACACAAAGCAAAATGTAAACATCAGTTTAAAAAGAATCTGTTGTTGCCAAAAACTTTTAGATACATATACTCTTGAAATAGTGACTTGCACAATGAATTTCCTAAGTCGTAAATAAATATTTACAAAACAAAGCAATCTAACTTCTTGGAAGAAAATTTTACAAGTTAATATGAAATTCACCACAACTTCGCTTTTATTTATCGTAGAATAAAAACAAAGGTAGTTTGAAAAGCACATTATAAAATTTTAAGAAACTATGGCTTAAAACTACCCACAGATCGCATCTTATTATTTTATATGGGAATAGTTATTAACTAGTTTAACTTTCTCATTAAGAATTTTTAGACAGTCTCTTATTTGTTCCCTCTGGGATTGAATTTTGTAATAAGACCTTTCTTCCCCTCCCTACAATAGTCACGCATATCCGGAAAAAAGAAACGGCACTAATGATTTTTGGCATGTCTTTCAGATATTGTTTCAGGGATAGCTTGATCGTCAATGGGAGAATGTCACATTTGTCACCGAATCTACTTAATACGAACATGACACTCTTTTGAATAAGAGAAGCATTACGTAAATTTTATACTGGATGCCTAATACTTCATTTATATTGGACTAAAACCTATAATACAATTATATTAATTTTTGGTGAATATTATTCTTTCATTTAACATTTTAAAAAAAGAGAAGTTAAATTTGAATGAACTTGGTCTTAAAATCGGTCAGACAATTGTAAAGTGACTTTACCTTTAATATACACTATTTAGTTCTGCTGAAATTTTTAAAGATTATGAAGATATAAAAATTAAAAGATATAAACCTAATTTGATTGTATGAATTATACTAAAATAAAACAATTCTGTAATAATTTTTAGATTTTTCTATGATTTTAATACAACTTTTCTAATATATTAAAGTATCCTCGGGAAAGTTAAATGTATGAAAATTAAATTTTGCTTTTTATTAAATCTCCTTCGCATAGGATCCATAAAATGCTTTATAAGGAAAACTTTATCATCTATAATGTGCTTCTAAAATAAAACTACCCTTAATCATTAAATTAAAAATGAGCCATTCAAAGAATCTATTCAAAATAATTTTTTGTATTGACACGAGAAAAAAAAAAATTTGTGAAAGAAAAGAAAAGAAAAGAAATTCTGAAAAAATAAATCATATGTACAAACAATGCAATAAAAAATATAAAAGTCGCTTATTATATGATTTTATTTACTTACTAAATAAATTATTCTTCTAAATAACATTTTCTTCTATTTATAATAACTCCACTTAAACATTAAGATATATATATATATATATATATATATTATTTATTTATTTTTCCCAAACCATTTTAGTTTTCTGAATTTCTACAGAAAAATAATTTGAAAAATAGAGGTTTGTGAAAAGAATCAAAATAAGCAAAGTAATGTTCATGGATATAATATGTATTCCATATAATATTATTAAATTAATGGTGAATTTTATATTGCAGCCAATCACAGATTAGCATACATATTTGAAATCCGTGCCTTCTCGAAATTTTGAAATCGAAAATTAGGTCAGAAAAATGTAGTTTCAAAATTTCATTTGTCGTATGAAAAATCATTTATAAAATATTATACTTTACAATTTGCTAAAAAGGAAAACCGACCACTATACAATTAGTTTTAAGTATTATATACTGTAAAATATTTTTAAAAAATTGATTTTCCAATATGAAGCAAAGAAAACAGCTAAATAGACAAACGCAATTCAATTCTGAAATGAAGTTAATTCTTTTAAAAATTATCTTTCTCGATTTTGTTCATTTGCAAATAACATTGACATAACTTTAATAACAGTCTATCTCAAGAAAAGGCAATTTGTAAATGTGTAGCATGTTCATAAAACTGTAACACAACATTGAAAGTAAAACTTAAAATAAATGTGATTGTATATTATTTAAAGATAAATATAAGACGGTTACACATCAAAAGAATTAAGCAAAAACAAATAAAAATAGATAATATTTTAATGAAAAATGCAATATAAAATGTCAAATAATTCATGAATTTAAAAATTAGTTCGTGATTTTGAAACTATTTATTTTCTTCAGGCATGGAAAATATGGTTTAAAAAATAGTCATTTAAATAGTCGCCAATTTTCTCCAAATAAAATTATTATTAAAAATATAGGGCAAATATTCATCTAAGCAATTAGAATTAATTAAAAGCACTGCCTCACTAAATACAATGAATGTTAAAATACTACACAATTTATGTCAAAACAAACAAGTAGTTAACATCTAAAAACTTTACGGTTGAAAGACAACGCAAAGAGATAGTTCGAATTATAATAGAAATCAATTAAATCGACCGCAATAATTAGAATACCATTAAGAAGTTTAAATATATAAATGAATTCAATTTTGCCAAGCTTACTAATACATATTTGATTTTCTTGTCAATTCTAATTTTAGACCAAATTGCATCTTTAATTATTTTATAATAATTTAAAAAAACAAAATCTAGAAAGATTATTATGAAACATTCTTTCAAAGAAAAGCAGACACAGATAATGCAACCCGAATACAATTGACTTCAATCTGCTATCCCTACCATTGAGACATTTTAGTTTCGCCTCCATAAAGACGCAATTCGATTGCAAATTGGGAGTAGTGGAAATAACCCACAGCAATTAAGCGAGAACAAGCCTCATGCTGATTTCGGGCTAACACTCTCAAAATCGATCCAGCGTCAGTGGACGAATTGGTTTCGCGAAAAGTGAGCAATATTCGGTGAACCATAGCGAAATATGCATAAAGAGACAACAAAAATCAATACTGGCGCTATCGGTGTTATTGGCCAACCATATTTTCTTAGACGGCCACCATCAAAATGAAAAACTTATTTACCATAAAAAAAAAAAACAGTTCTCCTTTTTCTGATATGGTGGCTAACAACATAATGGATGACGACATTAAAGAAAACACATTTTTAACCTGTTGTAATTAATAATATATTAAATCATTTTCTTAATTAAGTACAATATTTGTATTTAAAAACTTATTTCAGTAAAGCACAAAAAAAAAAAAAAAAAAAAAAAAAAAAAAAAAAAATAAGAAACGATCGATGGATAAAGTTTGATAAATGAATCAATTTAAGAAGTAAAACAAATGCTTTTGTAAGTAGAAACTTACAAGTGTTAATTAATTGAGATAGCTCTTAGAAGGACGAACTATTTTGGAACAAAAATTTCCTGGAACCGACAGCTCATCACGTTTTCTTTTATTAACGAACGTTAACAGTGTTTTTTGGAGAAATGGTTATTTTGCGTTTTAAAAAATATTAAAAAAAAAGAAAATTTTCAATTTAAAAAATTGAATCATGGATTATGACTCCGAATGTTCCTGAATTGAGTCACTCATTATAATTATAGATTGAAATTTTTATCTAATAAAACTATTTTCAATATAAAAAAGGAATGGAATGGAATATAAGGAAAGTCATGGAATTATTTAATAACGTCGAGATTAATTTTTTTAATATACGTTTAAAAATTAAAATCATATGCAAAATATGTATACAAATCATTTAGTAAAAAAGTTTGGAAATTTTTTTTTAAAAAATTTATTGCTTTGAAACAATTTAATTTGAACATAATATTTTCTTTTCTTTTTTAATTAAGTTATTTAATCTATATTTTAATTATTTATAATAAGTTTGTTTAAAAAAAAGAATGATTCATAACGAAAGAATGAATGCTATTCATAAAGATTTTCGGATATAAACAATTAATTCAATAAAATCCTTTTCAGATGCTTTTTAAACAATGTTTAGTAATTGATTTAATATTTACGTGTATTAAGAATATCTTTTAACAATTATGGCACAGATTCGAAGTAATTTTTAGTAAATTATTGGCCTATTTTGCTCCAAATTTCACGCATTACAAATTATAGCTGCTTCAGCAAAATGCTTATGAATTCTGTTTTCAACTAAACGTCTGGTTAAATATTTTCTATTGGGTTTCAGATATGATTAATGAAGAAGCATTTTAATGATTTTTACAATTGTAAATAAACTACAATCGAATTGTCTGGGCTTACGATTGCTATTTCAACAGAACTTAGTGTTACTGTAAATCGAAAATTTTGGCTGCGTATTTTAATTATTCTTTTAAGATGTCAATATGCATTTACTGATTCATGTTACAATCAATAAATAAATAAATAAATAAATACGAACTCCCGGGATGATGTACACCTCACATCATAACACCTGCCTTTCCATGTTTAACGAATGGAACTTCTCCCTTTAAAATTCTTCGATTTCCTACAAAACATTATGCAATCACTTATTCCAAATTCATTACATTTGCTTCGATTTGCAAATATAACACTGTAAAAATATTTTCGTTCTTTAAATTTCGCCGATTCTTTACAATAACGACGATTTTCCTCGTTGCCACTCAGCCATGATACAGCTTATTCTTTAAATTCATATTCCATAACTTCCTTGCGATTTTGTTCTATGTTCTGCAGCCGAAACTTTTATTTTTCAAATGATGGTTCGCTTCATTCCATGAGATAGCTTTAATGTCTACACGAACATGAGTCAATGGTTATTCGACTATGTTTTTTATAAAATTTTATGATACAATATATATGAAGTTAAATTTAAGCGATTCAAATGACTGTTTTTTTAATAATGTAGACTTTTTCAAAATTTTTGTACAATGTATGTTTGTCTCATTTAGTCATGTGGATATTCTAATTACATAACATAAATAAACGTCAAATAAAAACAATTTAATAGATGATTTTATTTAATATGGCAGGCTATATTTCAAAAATATTTCTGAATTACGATAGAAAATATAATGCAAATTTAAAGTTGTAAGCGAAAACTTATGAGGATTTGTTTAGGTTTGATAATAAATATTCTTTAATTTTCCCAAAATTTGAAAAAATATTTTTTTATTAAATCATACTGTATTAACAGAAATAATATGTTGTTCTTTTCGTGCAGAAACTTGAATTATAACGAGAATCATGTCAAAGTAAAAATTTTGCAGGTTTTTTTTTATTTTTCGAATGAAATATAACAATTTTACATTAAATTCTTAAGTTATGTAAATTGATTAATTTTAATAACTGGTTTTAATATAAAATCCTCTAAAAATTATATTCATTTAATTTGACGAAATGATACAAATTTATTGTATAATAACTAAATTTTTGAACATGTAACTGATAATTTGTAATACTTTTAATTGGATTTTCCTCCTTTTTTTTTAAACAAAGTATAATTCCATTAATGTACAATAATCAATTTCAAAAAAGGTAATTGCTCAAAGATATAATAAAAAAAAAAAAAAATTTTTAACGGTACAAAAATAATAGTTCCATAAATTTGAAAATGTCTTTTTTGCAATTTACTATTATCAACAGAAATGAACAGAGAAATTACTCTTCTTAGGTAGCAGTTGATCAAATCATAATAACTGAATATTTTTAGTCAACTGTGAAAGAACTTTTTGGGAACTTAATTTAATCTACATTAAGAAAAAAATAAATAATTTTTTTTCTCCTCTTGTTTCTGGCAAAAAAAATTCGTTCGGCTTTTTAACTTGCTAGATGGACTGTAATTTTGTATTAAGAACCTGAATTTTGTTGTTTCAATTTTAAAATGTTCAACAAATTTAAACGTATTAAAATTGTATTTTTACATTGTATTCTTGACTAAAATAAATAAATTTGGAATTGTTGTATCGGCCATTCAATAGAAATAACATTAATATGCAGTATACACAACAGAGAGCTAGTTCGTAGAGCCACATAGCACATGGATCAATAAGTATCAGGACTAACTAATACCTTACCGATACCTTTAATTGCATATTCCTACCATATTTAGTTAGCATAACCTTTCAATGACGCGTGTCAATATTTCATCACTTGTTATCAAACTACAATGATTTAAGTGATACTGACAATTTTCAAAACAATGAAAAAACTGAATGTTCGGAAAAAAATTGTTTTTTAATATGAAAAAATACTGGTCAAGCTCAACAATGGCTTGAAAAATGTTATCGGACTCCGTTCTGTCGAAAACAACCATTTGTCGGAGGCATGCTGATTTCAAATGCTGTCGTACATACGCAAATGATGCTGAACGCTCTGGTCGTCCAAATGATACTGTTATATCAGAAAACATTAAAAGACCCCTCATCGTGATAGACAATCGCAAAGTGAAATTGCGTGAGGTAGCTGACATCCTAAAGACATCTTTTGGTAATGTTTATACCATATCCCATGAACAGTTGGGCATGAAAAAGCTTTTTCCAAATGGGTATCGCGTTCGCTTACGATGAAGAAAAACAAAGAACGCATCGATAATCCAGAGCCCTGTTCGACACTATTTACGTAAAATAGATGGGAATTTTTGCATCGGTATGTGACAATGGATGAAAATGAATCCACCACTTCAACCGGAATCAAATCGGCAGTCAGCTGAGTGAAGATTAGTCAATGAAAGCCATCCGAAGTTACCAAAGAAGCAACAGTAGACAGGAAAGAATATGGCCGCCGTATTTTGGGATGTGTATGGTGTAATATCCATTCATTCATTCATAATTTTACCTTGAAAAGGAAAAACATCAATGTCGAATATTACATGCCGTTATTAGAGCATTTAAAGGCAGAAATCATAAATAAATGGCCCCATTTGAAGAAAAAGTGCTCCTTCACCAAGACAATGCACCATGTCACAAGTCGATGATTACGAAGGGCAAATTGCACGAATTGGGTTTCGACTCGCTTCTGTATCAACCGTATTCTCCAGATTTGGCCCACAAAAACTATTTGGCTGTTCATAGAATTCAGAAAACAGATTTGGAAACAGGAAACCTCCATGGAAACAGATTTGGCTATAATAAAGAAGTGATTGCCGAAATTAACGCTTATTTTTGAGACCAAAAATAAATCATTCAGCACAGCGGTATGGAAAAAAAAATTAAAAAAGCATTGGAATGAATGTATTGCACTTGTAGGAGAATATAATTTTGCCAAACTTTTGTTATAGTAATTAGTCCAAATTATTGATCGAAGTATTAGTAAGCAACTTTTCCTTTCATGCATTTCTTGTGCATTCTCATTTGATAGTCAATTTAAAATCTGCATAGTATGATTACAGTAATAACAGGTGGTTTAGAATGAATAGAAGATATTCCTTTCAAGAATATTTTAACATCAGCAATTGTTTTCTAACAATATTCTTGACTGACAATATAATGTTCCCCAAGAATATATTCAGAAAAGATGAAATTGTGGTGAAACAAAGCATGAAATAAACTAATAAATGATAAAAACAAATTTTAAAGAATTCAGAGAAAATAATTAAAAGTCTTTTTTTTTTTTTTTAACTTCAATAAATTATGAAAAGAAGAAATTTTTTTTAAAATCCAATTCTATAAAATAAAAATATTAAGATTAATGATAGCAAGTATGTAATATTAAAAAAATATGACACAAAATCTTATAAAAAGCAATTCAATTATGGTAAAAAGTACAACAGTTATAAACTCTATGTCAATGTTGCTTTTACTATACTTATTTTTTATATCAATTTATTTTTAAAAGGCCTTAACACCAAAAAAAAAAAAAAAGGTAAAACAACAATTTTAACTTATTTTATTAATTGTAAAATTTAAATATTAGTTCTAAAATTTTGGCAACTATATATATGCAAAAATTTCAAGATCAAGTAGAAAATATAAGTATTAATAACAGCAGTATTAGTATTAACAGTTCATAGACAATCTTTATTTTTAAAAATATTAAATTAAAAATTTTTAATTCTATCAATTATGAAATTTTTATTTGTACTTTCGTTAAAAATCATTCTATTTAAAATTTAGTTTTAGATAATTTATAAGCAATTGAGAAATTATTTAATAAAATGTATTAAGAAGTAATATAGCAAGAAGAATAATGAGTGAGAAATATTATTCACAAGAATTTTTACTTATGAGTTCATGATATTTTTCAGATGTCTAAATAAGAATTTAGTTAAATAACTATTTCCTTTAAAAAAAAAAAATCATATTTTAGCATTTTTATATTCTATAAGAAATAAAATGGAGTACAAAAATTTGATTGCAATTGAACCCTAAAGTAACTAGCAAAATAAGTAGAACAATGTCAATTTTTTTCTTTAAAATTATGTACATAAAAATATAATATTTAAAACCACTAAGCAATTCTCAAATTTCATATACAGAACTTATAGGAAAAACTTACTTCTATAAATTAAGAATTACTAAAAAGGTTTAAGGATCAATTTACATTGAAACATTTACATACGTATAGTTGTCAAAATTTTAGAACTAATATTTAAATTCCATATTTAATAAAGTAGGTTAAAATGGTTATTTTGGCCTTTAAGGCATTTTAAAAGTAAAAACTGAAATAAAAAAAATTACAGTAAAACCAACTACTAAGAATGCTTATGAAAATGAGTAAAAACTACTTAATCAAAAATCCTTCTTGTTATAAAAAAAAAACATTTCATCCGAACTTGAGAAAAAAATGTTTTGAAAGTCATTAAAAAATTATAAATGAATTAAAATGCATTAATATCAAAGGAATATTACCATATATACTCCTTAATAACAAAACAAATAGAATTTTTGGAAAATTAAAATTTTATTTACAAAATTCCCATATGTCTCAATTCTTAACATTGAAATATTGTGGCAAATTTTTAATCAATATATTATTACATTAGAAAAAAAAAAATTTATTTTCCAGTTAATAGGATGCCAATCACAATTATTTGACGAGTCACACAATTTAATAACTAGTTAATTTTGCCAACTGCACTGCTCAATATAGCAAAGAGGTTGATACTCCTACTTCTAGTTAAATTTTGCACCAATATCTATATTTAACGTACCTTATAAACTAAAAATTAGCAATAAAATTTGACTATGAAACCGATATAAAATCCCAGACATATTGTGAATCTAATAGAAACTTCATATAAATTCTTAAAATGATTTAGTACATAAATATTTTACTTTTAAACTTCCTAAAAGGTAAAAAACATAATATTTAGTAAGATGTTTAAAACATAAAAATTTGACCATTGATTTGCATTTAATAAATAAATTATATATATGTATGTGTGTGTGTGTGTGTGTGTGTGTGTGTGTGTGTGTGTGAGTAATATAAATTAAACAAAAAATCATCGACATTAAAAAGATGTTTGCCGAGTTGATTAAATGAATTTTGGTATAAAAATTTGCATTTTGTTTGGTATAAAAGTATTCATTTTTAATCAATAGATATTAATATCAAACTATGAAAAATTAAAATACACATACAACATACTTTTGTAAAATTTTTAATAATTTTGATATTTATTTCAGAATATTATTAAAAAAATCAGAACATTATTTTGAATTCATTATTAAATTGTAAATTTGCATAATTTAAGATAAAAAAAATCAAAAGCATAGTAATAGTTTAAAACATGAAGCCAAATCAAAAGAGTCATATAGAGTAAAAAATGGACCAAGGCATCATAACATAACTCAGAAAAATACAAAATAAATGACAATAAATTTATAATTTCAGTTTAAGCAATAAAAACTAGAAATAACGATAAAACTATATTACATAATTTCACCGATTGTACATATATATTTATATGTGTGTGTATACATTATAAAATTAATGCATATAAAAAATTTTTTTAATTATAAATACCTACCCAATTATTCTGCTACCTGCATTTTAAAATTATGATTACAATGAACAACATTTGTAGAATACAAGACTAATTCTAGATAGAAATCCATTAATTTTTTAGCAAAAATAATAAAACAGATTTTTAAAAAAAAATAAATATGATGATTAGTTAAAGAGATGGGCTAAAATATTTTTAAATAAGAAAACATAATTGAGTTTTTTTTTTTTTTTTTTTTTTTTTTTTTTTTTTACTCTACAATAATGAACAGGCAATAAAAAAAATAAGAAAAATACAACTGAAATATAAAATATCAATTAGAGTTTGAAATGTAATAACATTCTTTTTTATGATAAAAGTTCAAAGATAAATCACTTTTACAGCAAGCAATTATAACCAGTTTATTCAATAATGAAAAACATTTTTTTTCACTGAATTTTATATACCTAAATCTATGTTTATAAAAACAATATTTAAAAAACTTTAATGAAAACGAATTAAGGTTATTCTAAAAACATAACTAGATAAATTCGATTAAGTTAATAAGATTATTATTATAATTTAAGTATATGTATATGGTACATGTAATTAAAGTAATTTAACAATTGAAATATTACACAAAATGCTTACTAACTCCCTAAATCAATGCCACATAGACAATGATAATTTTTTTTATAACTGCACCTTATACCTAATATCAGCCTCGCAATACAAAAATAGGAATGCGCTGATGTCATAATCAGGCCATAATGTACAGAAAAACTAATTTTAAAAACGTGCCATTCCATATTAAAATTTCAATAATTGAATTTATTTAAAAGCATTTTAAGTAATTAATTTATAAAAATAATTAACTTACATAATATTTATGTTTTTATTTTGATTGAAAATTTTTTTTTTAATCTTCGAAATACCCAAGATTTATTTTTCATACAAATTTAATAAATTCCGATAATTTTTCATCTAAAAACATTTTCCGTTTATATGAATGCTTTTATAAAAATGCTCTGCTGCACAAAAAATTATATTAATCATAAATAACTTCATTAATATAAAATAATATTTTTCTAAGAATAATGAAGCATCTGAAACTTATTTCATACAGAGAATAAAATTCCGAAAGCTGACTCACCTCTTCTATTAAACGGCCGTACACGGATCGCAACTTTGATTTTATCACTGGCCATAGCTACAATCCTCGGGCTAGAACCTCACTAAAATTGAAGTAACATCAAAGGGCGAAATTGCAATATAAAAAACAAGTGTTTCACTAATAAATCCTACTGTGCCACGATAAGGTAAAATTCACATCGTCAAGTAATAAACATTTGCAACGACAATAACATAATTCTCTACGCAGCGACTTTTCATACTCTGAAAAGTATTGAATGGCATTGACAGCAGGTTCTCGATTCAGCCTGCTGCAGCAGGGTTGCTATAGAAACAGAAACCTGATCTGGCGCCAAGATGATTTGGCGCTAGCTCTTCGGAGCGAAAAGAAATTGCATGGAATAATAAACAAAAATTCGAATAAAACCTGTTCACTTGTAATTCTGAAGAAATGTTTAAGAATCGTTTAACATCTAACTAAAAATAAAGCTTAACTATTATAACAATATCAAGTTTAAAACTATTATTATTATGATATTGTCTTAATATGAGAACTTATTATTTGAAAATAAAATCCACATATAAGAAACTATTTTTATAATACGTACATCATGAGAAAATGATTGCGTACACCTAAAAAAAAATTCAAAATATTGAATGAATGATATTAATATTTATTTCACTTGTGGATAAATCATTAAAATAGAAGATTTAATTTTCTATTTTTAAATATTAAACAGTTTATTTTGATTAACTCATCCAATTTTATACTTATTTATTAAATTTTATAACTGTTAATAAGTTACTGCTCTTTTCCATTCCAAAGAACAATTCCGTTGCTTGTTTGTTTATTATTTATTTGGAATAATAAAGTTGAATAAATATGAGTTGTATTTGGTGTTCTAAATGAAAAATAAAATAATTGAATGATAGAAATGGTAAAACAATAGAATAGCTAAGATAATAATGCTTTTGTAAATGATTTTTAATTTTAATTTAAATGAATTCCTAAAAACAATTGATTAATTGACAAATATTAATATTAATCATTTTAATATCACATCCATTAACGTATTTTATTTTTATTTTCTTACATTAGAAGTATTTTACTTCATGATTGGATACATTTTAAAAGAGAATCTGAATATGTTACTGTTATATTTCGATATTTCGGGAAGTATGACAATAAAAATAGTGGACTGGTAACAGAATTTTACTAGAAAAGTTTACCTTTTTTTTTTTTTTTTTTTTCTAAATAAAAAGAAAAATACCCTATTGAAGAATATTACCTATTGTATTACCCTATTGAAGAATAGTGCTTTTATGTAGAAAAAGATTTTACGACTCAAAATAAATGCATGCAGATATTTTTTTTTTACAACCTGTATTGAAGTACTGTTTTTGTCTCTTATAAATCAGATGCCGATCTTTTATTGGTGAGAATTACCTTCTAACCATTTCTAACCAGAACTATCTTCTAAACTCTAAAGTCAGCGTTTCTCCGCTGAGTCACAATTTCTTCTCCAATTGTTTTTGTTTCTATTGTTTATTTTTTATTACCTTTTACCAATTACTTAAAAATTATAATAATAATAATAATAATATATATATATATATATATATATATATAATTTACTTTTATTAATTAAAATAATTAATAAAGAAGAAGAATCAATAAGTTATTTTATTTTTAAAAAATCAACTTATTAATTTTTCTTTATTTATATATATATATATATCTTATTCCTTTTCTATCTAATCAGTGGGCATAAATCTTAAGACACTTTTCTTATTCACAAAGGGAGATAGAGGTTATTATGCAACCAAGGCTCTCCGTCAACTTAGCAAATCGTCATCGAATTCCAAAATCATAATCGTTATTTTTCAGATATTCCCCAAAAATTCAGTTCTTTTAAACTTTGAAATAAGTCAGGATAGAATAAAACTCGTCATAAAAGTCAATAGCTTTATTCCGTCTAATTCCCCAACTGGAATACGAAATATAATCTAATATGTTGATGGCACGTTTAGAAAATCCCTGAACTTCTTTAAAAATCTGTGTCATCCTATAGGCGAGTATAAATATCAAAGTCATGTAAAGCTAAAAAGTCTGTTAGACCTCTATCATATTGCTACCATAACGCCACCGTAAAACTTTGTGCACAGAACTTAAATATGTCTTAACAATTAAGAATTGAGGTGAGTGAAAACAGCTTTGTGAAGAAGAATGGAGGCCAGAATAAATATTAGATTACGCATTCTTTCAGACCAAAACGCATTTGTTCGGTTATGTGGAATTTGTGGTTTATTGAGCGGTATGGTATCTTGAAATTTATGATTTATTAGAAGTTCATGGTTTATTGGAAGTTTATGGTATATTGAGCTTTATATTAGAAGTTAATGGTTTATTGAAAGTTTGTATCTATTAGAAGTACATTGGAAATTTATGGTATAAAGGATGGTATATTAGAAGTTTATGGTTTAGTGAGAGATATGGTATATTAAGCGTGTTTTCAATCGCAACAACTAGTAACCAAAGTTATTTGCTTAAAATTTAATTCCATATTTTCTGAATCTCCAATGGAACTATTAATTATATATATAACTATTAATAATAAATACTTGATTTTCATATTCATAAATATAGCTATTTTAATTTTGTGCCTTTCTAAATAAAGGAGACACCTTCAACAAGAGTAAATTCAATACCACCGTAAAACGTTTTCATCATTAAATGTAATAACTGCGATATATTATTCGGCTCTTTTTATACTAACAATAGCTGAATAGCAGGGTGTTTTACTCAAAAGAAAAATATTTAAAATATTAACGTGCAAAAGAATTATTATTAGTTTACAATGAACCAATACGTGTTTTTAAATATGCCGATTACTAAGTAATATATAATTGATTTCTTGCTACAAAAAATAATAGAGCATTTAAATTTTATGGGAATGAAATGAGATGAGTAGGGAACATGTACACATGTAGTACATGAAATTAGTAGCTAAATCAAGATTCTCTTTGATTTGATTTGATTTGATTATATTTGAAAAATTTGATTTAACTTGTTGATTGATAGTAACCAAATCAAAACACTTCCAACCCCGAATAAATGCAATTGCTGTAATGTTGAATAATATTTTTTTTTTTTATTATTTCCAATGGCAAGGCAATACAAAAAACGGGAAAATATAGAATAAAAAAGAGAAAGAAAATGTACACGAAAGAGTTCAACAAAGTTGGCTGAAGAAGACATTGCCTTAGGAGTTCTCTAGTTTGCCAGTATCTCGCAGTCTTGATTCGCCATAAAGTGCCGAACGACGGAGATGAACTCGGTTCGTTAGTTCTGCCAAATCTCAAACAGGGCAGTCAGTTTGGTTGGTCAAAAACCTTAACGCAATGTAGATGTTCATTAGATCATTTCTTTTTTTATTGAGACAAGCCACCAGCATTTCGTTGTAATACACGCAGGCCAACCGGACATTCATGCCGAAAACTGTAGATCACTTAGCCGTATGGAAAGTCCACTTCATTCATAATCCACTTTAAACTGCAACTCCCGGTCTAATTAGCCTTAAGTGTGCAAATATGTCCGTAGATCGTCAAAACGAACCAAATCTACTTGGATAACACAACCTACTATCCATCAGCCTTATGCATGTAGCTTTATAAATTGAAAATAATAGATTTTTACAATTAATTTTTAACAAACTATTCCCTAGAATTTAAAAGAAGCAGTAGTTAAATTTTTTAAGCAGTAGTTATTTGTAATTTTTTAAAAATAATTTGAAAAAAATATTAAATTTATTAATAAAAAATCTTTTGAATAATTTTAGACCATTAAATTTTTGCTTTACAATAATAAGTATTTTTCGAAATGCGAATCTTGTTTTGTTATAGATTCGATTTACAATACCTAGATTAAACGTTTCTCTTTACAAAGTGTTGTTGTTGTGTCTAATCCTCAATGTCCTGCAGTGCGGAATGGACATCCCATGAGTAATCTACTCATGAATGGAGGAAAGGGGGCAACAGCTCCTGTTGTGATGGAGCACCTGTAGGTAGAAGTCTGATTTGTCTCCATGTCGCTGGCGAACAGTGCCTTCCGGGAGGACTTTTTAGAGATAACTACCCCGCATTTGCATATCGTATGGGGGAAAATCGCGTAAACTCCCACCAGGTAGTCCGATTCATGAGGCAAGATGCTGAAGATCACAAACGCTATCGTATCTCCTTATTTTATTTTATTTTAATTTTTTTGAAACTGCGTCTACAACAAAGCCGCCAGAGGATTGAACCTCAGTCCTAATGTTCACCAACGGTGCACGTTGCCACTGAGTCATGAGTCAGATTTTATTTATAAGATAAATAATAACAAAAAAAAAATTCGAAAACTTCGATTTCCTGTACAGTACCTATTTGTTTTGAATTTTCCTTGCAAGGATAGTTATCTTCCATACAAACGTTCCAATTTAAATTTGCGAAACTTTTCTAGTATTTTATAGTCTACGCTAAAGAAATTTTACCTATATTATTTTTACAATTTGGCCCTTCAAAGAAACAATATCCTTTTCTTTGAAGACCACACAAGAGAGTCCTGAATTCTTTTTTTTTTATTTTTTATTTTTTTCAATCCTTTTCAAAATTATATGCATGACGTTGATAATCGTAACTGTTCAGAAAGCTGTATTGAGTATAAATGAAAACTTTTCTAAAAATGACAAACTTAGTTTTTATAATTTTTTATGATCAAAAGGTTTTCTTGCGTTAGCTGAGCTTCATTTAGGAAATGTGGTCAATAAAATGGAAATAATCTATATATTTAAATACAAAATCGTGTTTCTCTAATTTTAGTTTTCTGGGAATTGAAAAAAAAAATAATAATAAACTTTTTAAATTTAAAAGATTATTTATAAAAATAGCGATGTTCTTTCTGCTTTCTATTTTAATTGACATTTATGTATCATTAAATTGATTTGAAAATAAAATTATAGCATAGCATATTATTATAGTACAAAATAAAGCATTTAAATAGCAATATTTGAATTTTACTTATAAATATTTTGTATAATTTTAATTGTTTTATTTTTAAATACACTTTGCATTTTTTAATTAATATAACGAATCTTTAATTATTCATCAAGTAAGAATTTCGCTTGTCGTATTTATGTAGAAGCTCTCTCACAATTGTAAAGAAGACAGTTTTAAAAAATAAGAAATATTTCTTGATACAAAAATTTAGTTTCAACCAAATACTAAAATCTCTCTTCGTAGAACGCCAACCAATCAGAGCCCATTCAGTCTTCCCACTGGTTGACATTCTACGACTGAAGATTTTAGAAATTGGCGGAAAACGACCTTAAGTGTGACAAACTAAGAGAATTGGGTACTCAAATAAATAAGTAGTTAAATAGTATTTGTAAGGATAAACCAATCATTTTCTGGCCTGCAATTTGAGAAATGTTGAATTTTATAGTCGCTTATCATTTTATAAAATTTTTATAAAAATGAAATATTTTTTATTTTACTTTTCAATAAAATGAACCTCAAAAGTTATTTTATGGATATATTTAAATGTTACAAGTTTTTCCAATCCTCAATACATCCTAAATGCCATCGGCAGGATGGCCTTCAAATCTTGCGGCGATTCACGTTGAATCTCTTCAATCGTCTCAAAAGGTATCCCCGAAGTGGTCTTTTGAGTTTAGGGAATAGCCAGAAGTCGCACGGTGGTTGTGGAACGATATGGGTTTCATTTTTGGCCGGAAGTCAGAAAGAATCACTGCAGTGTGAGCTGACGCATTCAGTGTTTTCGGTACCAATCGAGATTTGACGCGTTTGAGACTCAAAATGGAGTTGACCGATCCTTTTGAAATTCCAACATTATCAGAAAGGTCTCTAATTGTAAATTGACTGTGCATGCAAGCACCAAATTTTGGACGTGAGCTTCGTTGGTTGAAGTTGGTGATCGATCAGAGGGCTCTTCGTCTTCATTCTCTGCCTTCTTTGAACTGTTTTTACCACTTCTAAACATTTATTTCCGATATAGTAATGCTCACCGAATGCCTTCTGCAACATTCTATACGTTTCTGCAAACAATATTTAATGCAAATTCTTTCTCAATTAATTCAGACATTTCAAAAATCGCCGGAATCAGTTTTAGAGTCTCACAAAGCCAAGCGTTACTCAAACACTAATGGATATTTTGACGTGAAATTTCACACAGATGTGAAGGACAGTGCCAACAACCTAAAAAAGAAAAAAAAATTGAAATACCATATGCCCATTTTAAATTGAAAAATTGGTCTTACTATTTGGGCACAGTAGTAAATAATTAAGGAGCTTTAAATTTAATGGTTAAATCAAAAGTAAATTTATATTAGCATGAACGATTAACACCGTTAACGAAAACAAACTGTTTTGTTTCATCTCTTAAATTTTTGGATTTTCTATAATTATGTTAACTTTTAATAAAAGTTATAATATGGAGAGTCAGGGTATTATCCTAGGAACTCCAATAAAACACCAACAGTTACGTTACGTTACTAAACAGTTTCTCTTGCAAATCTTTGAATACGATATTTTACAAGCAAAACAGAACTATCTTACAACAGAATTAAAAAATGGATTTCTAAAACAAAATTAAAAGCCACCTTTTAATAAAGAAAATATTTTATAATAAAATGAAATACCAACCAACGATCAGAGGTCGATCAGACGGCTCTTCGTCTTCAACGCGTTCTCTGCCTTCGTTGAACTGTTTATACCACTTCTAAATATTTCTTTCCGATATAGGAATGCTCACCGAATGCCTTCTCCAACATTCTATACGTTTCCGCAAACAAAATGTAGTGCAAGTTCTTTGCTCAATTAATCCAGACGTTTCAAAAATTGCCGGAATCACTTTTAGCGTCTCACAAAGCCAAGCGTAACTCAAAGCTAATGAATATTTTGACGTCAAATTTCACACAGATGTGAAGGACAGTGCCAGTAACCTAAACAAGAAAAAAAATTGAAATTCCATAAGCCACGGGAATTTTAAATTTAAAATTGGGCACAGTAGTATGACTAAAGTGGGGCGTATATGTGGGAAAAAATGTGCATCCACTTTTTATTATTGTGCCTTCAAAATTTTGTTAGAATATGATCCTCAGAATAAGTATGAAAAATAAAATATTTCATGCATTTTTATTAAGTGGAAGCGATACAGAATAATTATTTTTCTGTTTATGTAATTCAATTAGCAATGAGACATAAGTGTTAGATATGATAATTTTGCTTTCATACATTATTAAAGGAAACTGACAAAGAGCAGCGCGGCACTCACATTGAACTCATAAAGCTATTCGGAAAGTTGAACCGAATGGAACAATACATTTGTGGGCTGGAATGTTTCTTTGTTAGATTGAGAAGATGGGTGCCGGATAATCTCTCAGGTGTTGTCCCTAAAAGTGTTTAGTAAATAATTACACTCCATCAGAAACCAACCTTGTTCCCCTAAAGTGCGTGCCATAATACTGTTGTAACAAGACTATCAATTTAAACAGTAACATATAGCGATTCTTGGAAGAAACGCAATAGTTTCATATAAAAATGTTTATGTGTAGAAACGGTGTCGGTTAAACATAAACCGTATCAGAGACGTGTAACGGTTTCATGTAAAAAGTAAGGTGATTCCATGTAGGATTGGTTACCGTTTCACGTAAAATCGTAATTATCATCCTATCAGTCAAATTAGTTGCATGGCCAAAATCTTTGAAAGAATTCTCCTCAAAAGAATCTCTCAATTCTATAGTGAGAACAACATTCTTCCAGTAGAGCAATTTGGTTTCAGGCCAAAACACTCAATAAATTATCAGTTCCTACATATTATTAAAATCATTACCGAAAGTTTCAATAGTAATTTTATAACAGGCGGCGTATTCCTTGATGCACAAAAAGCTTTCGATCGACTTTGGTATGGCTGCCTCATTTACAAACTAATACAACTATTCAAAATTTTCTACGTTATTGTATCATGTGTGTAATAGTCGATTAAAAATCAACTATTTCCTCAGCAATAGATTTTTTTAAAGTTTGTTTAGGTGAAAAATACTCCTCAGTCGGCCATATCAGGCTGGCACCCCTCAAGGAAGTGCCCTTCATCTATTTCTCTACAATATATTTACAGCTGACTTTCCTCAAGTCCAATTTATCAGCTCTTGCTTATTCGCAGATCTCTGCAGCTCTCTCTCAAGGTACCACTCTCTATTTTGCGACTAGAACTCTCCAGAATTTTTTTTGACTGACTGGAAGAATGGCTAACTCTATGGAGAATTTCTGTCAACATAAGCAAATCTAAATCAATTATATTTCTCAAAAGGACATGAGAGGGCACCTCGCGATGAATTATTACTCGTAGAAAAAGAAATAGAAGGGGTTGACGAAGTCGATATTTCAGCCTCATAACTGACAAAAAAAAAAAAATAATCTTTAGAAATCATATAAAATATAAAGACAAAGGTTGGAGCAAACTACATCTAAGTTTTCCCCTCATCAGTAAAGATTCTAAATTACTACTCCAAAATAAAACTCTCCTCTTTAAACAAGTACTCTGTCCCATCTTGACACTATTTGCTAACTATCCAAAACTGGGCAACAAGGAGATAAATCGTACCAATCATTATGAAACTACTTGCAGACACAGGAGCAATCATTCAGCTCAGGTGGGAACTCTTCGATGACCTTGCTTAATTAAATCTCTTGTCTCATTCCTCACTGCGGAAAAATTACGACATGAGGGTCAAGGTTCACTTCCACTCTCAATGTCGTAGCTAGTCGATTTTTCCAATAAATATCTCTTAGATGGACAGCCCACAACTGTGTGCCATTAAATAAATAATACCATAAACAGGAGACACGGCATAAAACTCACCCAATAATTAAACTTAGATTAGGATGATAATTAAAACTTTATTCTCACGAGAATTCCTATCCTCATTCTCTCTAGCCAAAAATACCCTTTAATCAGATATCCAGCATCGGATATCATTAGCTCTGAATTTAATAGCTTCTGTGTATTTTACCAGGGGAGAAAGAGATGAAGAATCATTCAACTAGAAACCAAGTCCTCGAATGCTTATACACAAAATAATCAATATCAAAAATGTTTACATATTATACATCAAAATTAGGGCCTGAATGGCCGAGTGGCTAGCGCTCTGGGCTCTAGAATACCATGGGTTTCGGGTACGAGCCCCAGTACCCGTATGTCCCGGTCTAATATGATCGTAGAGCATTGCGAGGGTATTGTTGCTCCGCGTCCGAAGCTTATCTTCAAGCTACACACACCTCCTGGGTAATGCTAATTGAATAACGTCGGTGCAGCGCTTGCCTTAAGTCATCAAAGAGAACTGTCTATGTGTTTACCAATTGCATTAGAACAAAAAAATTATGTCATACACAAAACAAAATTTATGTCGACACACCAGTAGACTGGTGTAAACAACAGTAGACTAACACCAGACTTATTTAATTCATTTTTGATGTTGCCGACTTTCCTGCCATCTGATCCGCACTCATATTTCAACAATCTTAGTCATTAAAAAACTCTTGACCCTGACTTCCACTGTCTATTGGAGATTCAGAATTTGTTTCCTTTTAAACTACTCAAAATTACCATTTGCCTTCGAGATGGAATGCGTAAATTATTTACCGCATCCATGAACACCGTATAATCGTCAACAAGTTAACCATATTTAATGATGAAATAACTTTTAGCAGTCAATAAAATGTTCCAGCTCTTCGTCGGAGATCGGTTCCATTTTTATCGGTGACTATCGAGACCTTTAATGGATCAAAGTCAACTTATTCCATTTAACCATTCATACAAATATGCCTTTAATTCAAATATGCCTTTTCACGATATATGCCATTCATACAAATATGCCTTTCCACGATATTACTGCCTTTTTTTTTTATGTTGAGTGAATTTTATTCTACAATTCTTGGCACTGAACTTAAAACATTTCAATAGTAACTCCTTCATGTAGTCGTATTCCTCGACACTTTCTTCAGGTTCTCTAGCTATGAACTGAACTATGGAAAAAGAGATCTGATGGGGAAAGAGGTAACAACTGAGTAACCCAGTTGGTTTTATTCAACTCCGACCTTCTAGCTAGACGTTTAAAGGTCACCAAGTAAAGACTAATGTCATCTGCTTTTGGATTTAATCTTTGCAGGATCTGCTGTAGAATGAAGGAATTGTGCCTCTGAACTGTTTCTTCTTTTGTCGAGTGGAACTGGATAGCGCGACTTTGAATTCTTTTTTTTTTTTTTAATTCTTTTTTTTTCACTTTCTACTCTGCTAGTTATAATCATCTCTAACAGTTCTCTCACTGTCTCTTCTATGCCTTAGTTTTATTATTAAATTTTAAATTCTTTTATTTTCAATCCATTAACCATAATATTTCTCAACTCCTGAGCCAACTCTTGGAAGGCGGATTTTCACCGGAAATTTTTTTCAGCAAGAATGCCATACTAGAACCAATTTTCATACTGTTTTCCGTAAACTCTATCCTCTTATTAATAGAAATTTAACTATGTTCAGAGATAATAAACTTCTTTTACATACTTCTATTCTTCTTCCTATCTTAACCTACGCTTGCCCGGTTTGATCTTATGCGGCTTAAATCTAATCTTAAAACTATTGAAACCTTACAAAACATCACTATCCGCCAAATAACTACTAAAATGGTTTTATTCTGATCAATTCTGGTCTTAGTAAAAGCTATTAACAATGCCGTCTTTATTTTATTTTTTTCTTAAGCATATTTTCAGTAAATTTTTAACGCGCTTGAAAATCATAACAATACGGCAATCCAGAAGATGAATCATACATTCTAATAATGCTTTATTAACCGTCAGCGTAGAATTTTTGCTCTAAGTTTTCTTTTTGAATGTTTCTGTAAATTGCTTTATGATTTCGTAAATTTGTACGTTTACACTAGGCAATACACAAGTGTTTTATTTTCTGTTATATCGGAGATGGAGCCCTCAGGGGCTAATGCTCAAAATCTTAAAAGTCGACCGTCAAGCGTATGCAGTTATCACAAGGAAAACTTCAAGTGCTCATCCCTCTTTTAAAGGGATAATTTTATGTGTAATAGTATATCCCCGTAAAAAAGCATGGATGTCGTATTTGTATACCTAATGAATGGAGAATAATAGAAACTACAAATGTAACTTTTTGACGAAAACGAAGCAAACAGCGGAAAAGTACTGGATTCTAAAAGTATAATAAATGAAAAATTGGGTTATACCATCATATTCGGAAATGGATAGTAAAGTAGATTATGGAAAGTTTCGAATTATGAAAGTAGTAATGAAACATATGAGGTAAAAATGGAACGAAATAATAAATAACGAAAAAGAGGTAGATCCACAATATAAAACTGAAATGACATCGGAGGATACTGAGAAATCGGACGAGCTTCAAACCCCAAATAATTTTTATTTCCCTATGCCTGTCTCAATCTCTCGGTCATTAGTCAACGAGCAGCTAAATACAGTAAAAGCTGCAAAAATCACTAAAGACATTGACAGTAACAAAAAAATGGATACAGTAAGAGCAGTGGATGATATGCTGATGTGCTCTCCGGTCATGAGCACGCCATAGTCGCAAAGAGGGCAAATATCTGTAACAGCCAATCCTTTTCTATATAGGTGACTCTGTAAGTTGTTATGGCCATGACAAATCTAAAGCCGGCCACGCCGACCTCTTTAGGCAAGAAACTTGGAAATCTTGACTTATTCAATAGTGAATTTGACTTTTTCTCAGAACTATACATGTTCTCTATACATGTTGAAACGATTGGATGAGAAAGATATACTATATCGCCTTATAAGCCGCAAAGGCAAAAAAGGATCAAGTAGCATCATTAGTGATCCATTCTTGGTCAACATATCAGCCTGCTAATTTCCAGCATATATCCAGCAATAGCTTTAAACCCCAGTTAGTGAAATGTCATGCATAAAGTAGACGGTATCCAGGAAAAACAAATCCAGAATTGACATCCTTTATAAGGAACGGATTCGGCATTAAGATGTAAAATTACATTTCTACAAAGCTCACAAAATCAAATACGATCCAACTCTTTTTAATTTCAGTGAGGAAAATACGTATTTTGGAATCAAAAAAGGAATTGAAAGTGGAGTAGTAAGTTCAGGAACTTCAAGATAAACTTATAATATAAAAGCATGACTACATGTCATGAAAATCCCCGTCACAGTATAACTCTGCAATAAAATCTCCAGATGCTAAGAATTGGCTGAGTACTTTGCAAGAAGAAATCTATATGAAGTCTAGTATAAATCAATGATAATTGGTCCCCAAACCCAAAAATGTAAAAGTTTTATGTAATAAAGAGGACTTTGAGATTAAGAAGGATGAAAACGACAAAATAGGTAGGTATAAAGCGATGATTGTGACAGAAGGTTTCAGTCAGCAGAAAGTGAAAAATTGTGAAGATGTATTTAACCCCGTTGTAAATTGTCTTGTAATGTTTTTCTCCTGCTTAGTATGTCTATAAAATGGAAACATTGCTAATTTGGCATCAAGTGCACTTATATCTATGCACCAATTAAAGAAGTTATTTTTTATGAAGCAACCACAGTTTTATTGATCCTGATAAACCAAATCATGTATGCTTACTAAAATGTACACTATATGATCTAAATCAAAGTGGTCGCGCACGGTTTTTTTTTTGAGCTTCATACTGTTTTAGATCTAAAATTTCAACCATTGAATTACGTCAATTGTGTATATGCATTTTCAAAATGACAGCATTACTTTTGTATGTCGATGATATCATAATTTTCAGAAGAACAGAACAATGTTACTCATCATAATAAAAACTTTTAAGTGAGAAATTTTATCTAAAGGTAGATTACTTGGTGTTCACTTTCTTATAAGGTGTTCAATATATGATAAATTATATATTCACCAAAGTGACTATACTTTAAAAATTTGAAAAACTTATGAAAAATACAAAATTCCGATAACGTTCTTCCCATTGGTCAGCGTGTTGTTCTTTCAAAATTGCTGTGTCTAAGCAATAGTGAAGGGATAGTCGAAATGGAAGGCTACCATACAGAAATAAAATCAGATATTTATCTTAAATCGCCAATCGAACTAGCCAGCCATCCCTTATGCTGTTAGCCTTCTAACCCAATTCCAATCTAATCCTGGAATGTCACACTGGAAAGTACTTTTAAAGTTGCTAGGACACGTTCGCTGTACCAGAAACAAATAGCATGAACTATCGCGAATTAATTAATTAAAAGTAAATTGTTATAGTGGCGCAAAGTCTTCAGTCTAATCGCGATGACAGCACTTCCATGGAGGAAAGGATATTATTTATAGATAATGCACCCATATGGTGGAAGGCTAACAAACAAAAAGTGCATTAGCTTATCTCCTAGAATTTCAATATGTTGCACTCACAGAAGCCCTAAAGGGAGTTAATTTGGGTAATCAGAATTTTAAAGGAGTGCGATAAACTAAACTCGTTTAATGTAAATAAGGAGAATCACAACTGTATTTTGGCAGCGATTGATTTTCAAAATCTCCAGTAGACTTAAAGACTTAACATATACATATCATATACACATAAAATATCATTTCTTAAGGAAGTTGGTGTTGGGAAAAAAAGTTTGTAGTATACAGGTTGGGCAATCAGATTGTAACTAGTTGTGATTAGGTTGAGACACTTGAGGCACAGTTTGAGAACTCACGGCTTTGTTGACACCACACACCTACAATTAGAGTATTTAACACATTTAAAAACAGATACTTATAGATTCGTGGAAGGACTCCACTTCTAAGCCGAAAACTCGATGCTCAACTATGTGCAGGGTGCGTGTGAAATATACTTTCTCTCCAAGAGAGAGTCTGTAGGCCATCTAATACACCGGGATGATCTAAATATATTTCCTCCCGGGTGAGAGTCTCGAGGCAGCAGACTGACCATTTCTCCTGAGCTCTATAGAGAATGGGGTGCTCTTGTCAGTATGAGGAGGAAGCACGGTTACAAGTTCTATTTAAAGTATGTTAGTGGTTAAATCCGTCAGATGTTTTCATAAAAGCATTGTCAAAAGTAAAATTTCAAGAATTTAATAAAATTTTCATGAACTGACATGTTCCTAAAATATGAATCATTTTAAGTCATAAACGTAAAATAAAATTTTATGCTTATGTTTTTCAATTTCAGATTATTAAACTAAATATTAATAGAAGTTTCGGGTGATTTTTTTTTTTTTTTTTTTTTAGAAATTTAAAGTCTTGACTTTGTTAAAATATTTCATCTATAATATGTAATTCTGTCCTGAGAGTTTTAAGACTATTACATTAGTATTGTGATTGATTGTAAATATAGATAATTAAGCACCAAAGAATGATCTTGATATGTGTAAATAAGAGTAGTGAGAAGTGGGACATTAATGGGATTATATTAAATTTTATACAAGAGGTATCATGCCTCTCTTAGTGGATGTCTTGCACCTGATGTGATGTTGGAAGTCGTATGCGAGGCGACAGGCTTACACAATATCAAGATCAGGATAGATCGAGACAACATCCGCCTTGGGTGTTTTCATTACGTATACAGTCGTTTGTTATTTATTAATTGGAGAAAGTTGATGTAAATAATAAATATGGTTTTTATCTTACGTGGACGTGTTTTCATGCTATTACTAAATTTTTTTGAGACAATAGCCAATTAGAAAAAAAGTCTCAGGTTTTTCAGAATAAATTTTACACTTTTTTGTTCTTAATGTTTAATAAATTCTAAAAAGAACGATTTTAAAATTTAAAGCAAATGTATCGCATTCTTTACCGAGAAGACATTTTACAATCTGAATAGGTTACTCTCTTTTAAGTTACGGTACATGGAACATAACACATGGCTACCTCTTCAAGCTGCCTGACATATATATATTTAAAGAATCCCTAGATTCTTTATAAGATTTATTTCTTTTTTAGCAATTTAAAAGTGGATAACAGTGTTGGCAACCCTCGAGATATAAGAGAACTTGTACGTTTTTGTTCCTCCAAGCCTTTCCCAACATATTTTTTTATTGTAATTGTACGCTGGTATGCTTCGTGTTCCACACTCATGTATATCCCGAACAGTTCACTGGGAAAAGGAAAATGTAACATTCCCATAAGCTCCAGAAATAAATGCCTAGTATTGTTGTCGTCGTATCCCTCATGGAAGGATGAAGCTTCTGCTGTGATAGAGCACCCGTAGGTAGAAGTCTGACTTGGCTCCGTGTCGCTGAAGAAGAAAAGAAGTGCCTTCCGACAGGACTTTTACGGAGAACTAACTAGTATCATATGGGAAAAAAACCTGGAAAATTCCCACTAAGTAATGCGACTAACGACGCTGAACACTCCAGACGCCATCGAGTCTCCTCGTTTTTTAAACAGTGTCTACAACAAAACCGTCAGTGGACTGAACCTCAGTCTAATGATCACCAGCAGCGCACGTTGCCACTGTGCCACGAGTCGGGTCATGCCTAGTATTTGCTTGCCGTAAAAGAGAAAACCGAGAAAAAAATTCATCTGTCAACTGATTGCCGCAGCAAGACACTTACTTTTACTCTGTCACAATTACCGTCTAGTCTCATATATAATAAAAATAAATACTAAACTCTAAAAAGGTATCCAATGAAAAACGTAAAAAACATTAATGAAATTAAAATACGTATATGACAAAGCAAGTTAAAAAATAAGAAAAAATATAACAGGAATTATAAACAACATTGCATAAATATATTAATACATTATTCAGAATATAATCATATTTATGTATATTATACAAAGATAGATTTCATAGAAAAATTTTACATATAATGTATATTATATATAATATATTTCATGAAATATTATATTATTTCTGAATACAGTGGCCGTAACGTATGAAGAATGAAGATTTATGTATGAAGATTTGAATCAAGCCTTCTCGCACGCTGAGAACAAAATATTATCAAGAAAGGGACTTACAAACACAATTGTAGTTAAAATGCAGACATACAGAAGTACAACATTTTCAAGTACAGACATACAGAAGTACAAGTTCAACAATGAAACATTACTAAAGAACTTTATTAAATAATATTGATTAAAGTAAACTTAATGACTTGTCCAAATTTTTCAGGCTTAATTAATGATTTTGAATTCCTGACCTGCATAAAAATGACAGATTTCATCAACAAAAAACTTTATACAAACGAATTTATAAAAAATATTTTAAAAATTCAAAAGAAAAATAACCAATCTTTTATTTCAGTTTTAAGGAATATTCTTCTTCATTGGCGCAACAGCCCCTGGTGAGCCATAGCCGTCTGCCTATTGGCAAATTTCGGGACAGGAGATGCTTTCTTTTACTGGATAAGGTTATCAGCCCTACGCCCTACGCTCTACAGTCATATTATTCAGCGACTTGCGTTTTAAAGTGAATTGGCATCGAGAGCCAGAGAGTTAGTCATTCGGCCATCAGGGCCCCTTCATGTTTATTAAACCCGTAAAATTGTTCTTTTCGTTAAAGTTTAGTTTACTTACCAATATTGGAAATTTTCTTTGAAATTGTGTTATTTTGTTTCTATCTGTAAGCAGTAAAAATTAGTGTTGATAAAAATTTGTAATATTAGTATTCATTAAAAACTCACTGATAAAAGTTAATTTTATTGAAATTATTAGCCAATTTCGAAATCCCCTATTATTCTTGTTTCCATTAGAGATTATGAACAGAAAAAATGAAGACATTTATTAAAAGATCATAGGGTCACAAGATAGGTTTGGTTTGGTTTGTCGCTCTACGGTCATTTGTGCACACTTTGGGCTAATTAGACCGGGACCTACAGTTTACGTGGATTCCGAAGCAATCACAAACATCCATGCCACCGCAGGGATTCGAACCTGAAGTCTGTGGTTAGTGTCACAGGAAGATCTATAGATAGATACTTATTTAAGTATGAAAGACTTCTGCTTAAAATAGATTGCATTGTGTAATAAATTACATCTCAATTATAGGTCTCGTAAAAAAATATTTATTTATTTAAAATAAGATATTTATATATATTTAAAAAACTATTTGAAAAAAAATTTTCTTTTGTATTTTAAAGTTATCCGGCTTCTGATGGAAAATTTAATATACATTCATTTTTAAAGTGTTTGAATGTCAAAATAATTATTACAAAAATTATTAAATTATGAAAATTAATGAATAATTTTAATTAAAATATATATCAATGATTCTATTGTAAGATATCTTATTTCATGTACACCACTATTGTACATGACTACCTAGCTGAAGTAATAAAATTCACAAAAGTTCATTTATAAATAAAAATGAAATCTTCTTTCATTAACATTTTTTTCATTAATTAAAATTTTTTTTTCTCATTTAAACATGTCTCTTAAGTTTTTCTTCGGATCTCTAAATAAACCTAAACACTAATTATAAAATTTTTTATTCATGAGTTCTAAGAAATGTAATACGCACGTAATTAATTTTCTGTCTATTAATATTAATTTAAAAATATAATTGTTAAAATAATTAAAAATGTTATGCATGATTCTATAACTTTTAAAAATAATCCACAAAAATGTAAGACAAGCATACTAATTAAAAGCATAGTAGACATTACAATTTTTGATTAGGTTTCAACTAATTTAAATTTATCTTTCGAGGCATTCGAGATTAGACCTTTTAACATTTCTGTAGTTTTTTACTGCTTTTATGCATAATTATTATTTATAAAACAAAACTTGTTTTTCAATTCTCATCTTCGTCAAGTTGGCATTTAAAAGTAGCCTTTTCTCATTTTCTTTCTTAAGCAATACAATAAAAAAAATATTTTAATTCATTATTCTTATTTATTTGTCAGAGGTGCTTTTTGTATTTAAAAAAATTGCAGAAATTATAAAATTAAATGGGCCAATGTATATCAAAAAATGATTTTATACATGAAATAATTTAATTTTCTTCACTTACAAACATTAAATTAAGGTGAAAAATAATTAACACATTTAAAATAAATAGTTTTAACAACATATATCTTAATAGCACCATTCTTATTTTTTTTATTTTAACAAACGTAAATATAAAACAAAATGCCATGAAATAGATTTTTTTTTCTAGTTAGAAATACATTTCTATGTTTGTTACTTTACTTCCAGAAATCATACTTTAATCATACTATATCTATTTTTAAAACAAAAAATGAAATTTAAGACAAAACTATTTTATAAAATGTTTTGAAAAAACGTTTTTATTTTTGAATTTTTGTACCACACTGCATCTTCTGCAAATTATTATTCAAGAAAAAAAGGAAAATTACTTACTTTCAGTTTTTTTTTTTTTTCATTCACACAGAACATTTCATGAAATTCGAATTTTTAAATACGATTACCTTAACTGAAAGAAGTTTAACAATTCTAATTCAAATTGTTTTGAATAAAATGAATTTCATAGTTTTTAAATATAAGTTGCAGTTGCAGTTTTGAAATGTTAATTAAACGCACAATATATTTCATAGAATTCATGACCTCGCTTAAAAAAAAAAAAAAATTTTTTTCTTCTATAAAATCGTTTTTCTTTAAAATGACTTCTAATGCTGTTCTCAAAATTCCATTATGGCAAAAATAGAATAAACCAAAATTCTAGAAGAAGAATAACACATATAAAAATGCATTTTTAACTAGCAAGCAAAAATTCTATTTCATGGTATTTTGTTTTATATTCATAATTGTTAAAATAAAGAATAAAAATTATGCTGGCTAGGTGTTTATTATTGTTAAAACTATTCATTTAAATTTGTGTTAGAGCTATTTTTCCTTTTAATGAAATATTTATAACTGAAAAAACTAAAATTTTAAAAATATATAAAATAATTTATATATAAAATCGTTTTTTTGTTACTTACCCATTTATTTTTATAATTTCTGTATTTATTTTAATGCAAGAGGCATCTCGGTAGCAAATAAACAAGAATAATAAACTGTAATATTTTGTGGCATCACTTACGAAAGAAAAAAATAGTTTTATATGCAAACATTCGATATAAGATAAAGATTATTTATTATAAATAAAACATAAATGCAAATATTCGTAATTTTATAGATGAATAATTTATGATGGAATTTTGAAAATTTATACGATTTCAAACTCCTAATATTTCATTCAACTAACTTTATAAATTTACATTTTTAATTCAAAGATATAAGTTGTTGCGAATACAGTGAATAACTTATTATTTATAAGATTATAAAAAACAATTTTTGAAATATTTATTAAGTTATATTTAATGAAATATTTCTTTACATACTGAATTTATCTGAATTCCAAATGAAAATATGTGATTAAATATTAAAAATATTCTATTTTTAATAAATATTTTCAATGATAACTTAAAAACAATATATAATTTTCGTTTTAAATATCGAATAGCAACTATTAACGACATATTCATTAGATGTTGATTTATTCATGTGAAAGCTAAATGATAGATTGTACTCCATTATGAATTTATTAGTGTTTTAGGAAGTAATTTTAATTTGCTTCATATGCTAAAATTTTATATATTCAAAATATTCTATTTTTAATAAATATTCTCGAGGATATTTTAAATAATTACTAAAACCAATGTATTACTTTCGTGTTAAATATCGAATAACAACTACAGCCTGAGTAAAAACTTTAAGGCCAGTAAAAATTTTTGAAAAAATGTAAAATGAAATAAAAGGGATTCAAATAATATTAATTATTAATGTTCATTGATAAGAAATAAATGCTATAAACATAATTTGTAAATACATAATTATGAGAAACATGTGGTTATTTACATTTCTGCCTGAGTAAAAAAAACCAGTCATTTTTTAAAAATAAATATAATATAATCGTGTAATTACCATTGCAACTACTAGCTTGTGACAACGCTGCAATTTTCATATTTGTCATACGTTTCTTCGAAGTATTGGTGATTTTTGTGAAGATGGCGAAGGGTAAGAAGTTAACTGATCGTGAAAGAGGACAGATCGAAGCTTTGACTTCAACAGGAATGAGTAGTCGTGCTATTGCGATAAAAGATAGGAAGATCAAAGACTGTAGTCAACAATTTTTAAAATTGAAAGACAATTATGGTAAAAAGAATACTGGGGGAAGACCTAAAGCTGTGCCCTCGCGTGATGAAAGAAGAGTTTGCCAACTTGCATCTACTGGAAAGTACTCAACCAGGAAACTGATTCCGACGACAGGTTTAAAAGTTTGTCAAAAAGCGATTTATAACACAATTAGAAGGTTTGGAAGGTACACTTATACAGCAAAATTGACTAAGCCTCAGTTACTGCAGAGAAACAAAATAGAGCGTTTGAACTTTGGCCAGAAAGTCATGACCTGGGACAACCATTGGATAGAAATTATTTTTCTGACAAAAAAAAAAAAAAAAAAAAAAAGAATTTGGATGGACCAGATGGCTGGAATTTCTACTGGCATGATATAAGAAATGAAAAAGAAATATTCTCCAAGCGCCAATTAGGGGGGAGGGTCTGTCATGACTTGGGGCTGTTTTTCTTACAATGGTGTGGGCTCAATTGCATTCGTTTCAGGTAGAATAAATTCACAAGGATACCAAAATGTCCTAACAAATCATCTTTTGCCAAATGCTGAATATCTTGCTGGAGAAAATTGGAAATATCAGCAATACAATGCACTGATCCATTCGAGTAACAGCACAAAAAATTGGTTCCAAGTCAACAATGTTGAAACTGTGAAATGGCCAGCTAGATCACCTGACCCCAACCCAATCGAGAACGTTTGGGCTGACTTAGCAAAAAGAGTTTATGCAAATAGGAGACATTTTACATCAACAACAGAGCTGAAATCTACTATCGAAGATGAATGGTATAAAACCGACCCCACCCTTTGTCAAAAACTCGTTTCATCCATGAAAACAAGAATATTTGAAGTAATTCGAAGTAATGGCTCCTACACAACCTTCTAAGAATTTGTAATTTTTTCTTATATGTTATTTTCTATGTTGGCCTTTAAGTTTTTACTCAGGCTCAAATATTCATCTGTGTGTTCTGTAATATTTTCTAATAATAAAATATTTGCAAATAAATTTTTCTTTTTTTTTACTTTTATTTAAGCTCAATAATTATCAATCAAATGGCATTTTAATTCCTCAGTTTAAATATTTCCATTTTCTCAAAAATGTCTACTGGCCTTAAAGTTTTTACTCAGACTGTATTAGTGACATATTCATTAGATGATTTATTAATGTGAAAGATAATTGATAGATTGTACTTCATTATGAATTTGTTAGTTTTTAGCAAGTAATTCTAATTTGCTTCATATGTTACAATTTTATTTATTTAAAATATTCTGTTTCTAATAAATATTTTCGAGATATTTTAGATTGCTAAAAATATATTACTTTCGTTTTAAAAATCGAATAACAACTATTAGTGACATATTCATTCGATGTTGATTTATTCATGAGAAAGCTAAATGACAGATTGTACTCCATTATGAATTTATTAGTGTTTTAAAAAGTAGTTATAATTTGCTTCATATGCAAAATTTTATTTATTTAAAATATTATTCTATTTTTAATAAATATTTTCGAAGATTTTTTCGATGATAACTAAAAACATTGTATTACTTTCGTTTTAAATATCCAATAACAACTATTAGTGGCATATTCTTTAGAAATTGATTTATTCGTGAGAGAACTGAATGATAGATTGTACTCCATTATGAAATTAATAGTGTTTTAGGAAGCAATTCTAAATTGCTTCACATGCTAAAATTTTATTTATTTAAAATATTCTATTTTTAATAAATATTTTCGAAGATATTTTAGCTTGCTAAAAGAGTAATGATAGATTAGATTTGATAATAAGTAATGATATATATAATTTGATAAGTAATGATGTGTTTAGATTGCTGCTTATCGTGAGAAAGCTGAACGATAGATTGTATTCTATCATGAATTTATTAGTGTTTTAGGAAGTAATGATGAGTTGTTTTATATGCTAAAATTTTATTTATTTAAAATATTCTATTTTTAATAAATATTTTCGAAGATATTTTAAATGATTACTAAAAACAATGTATCACTTTCGTTTTAAATGTCGAATAACAACTATTAGTGACATAGTTATAAGAAGTTGATTTATTCATGTGAAACCTAAATGATAGATTGTACTCCATTATAAGTTTAACAGTGTTTTATTATGTAATTATATTTTGCTTCATATGTTAAAATTTTATTTAGTTAGAATATTCTATTTTTAATGTTTTCGAATGTATTTTAGAGGAATACTAAAAACAATATATTACTTTCGTTTAAATATCGAATAACTATTAGAATATTCTATTTTCAATAAATATTTTCGAAGATATTTTAAATGATTGCCGAAACCAATATATTACTTTCGTTTTAAATATCCAATAACTATTATTAGCGACATATTTATTAGAAGTTGATTTATTAATGTGAAAGCTAAATGATAGATTGCACTCCATTATGAATTTATTAATGTTTTAGGAAGTAACTATAAGTTGCTTCATATGTTAATATTAAGTTGCTTTATATGTTTTTCGATTTAAATATATACATAAGAAGCAATGAAATCTGCAAAAGTCTAAAATTTTAAATTCACTAAGATATATGTAGTCATCTCCAAATAGATCGCGTAATCTATGCGGATTTCATGGTGCTCCCTTTCACCTACAGGCATTTGCAGAGCGGTTTCCTCCACAAATCAACTGGCTATATTAATTCCCCCACCAGCTCATGAATGATTACCGCCATCAATCAATGTTCTGCAGTTCGAAATGGACAGCTAATTCGGTTCTGCAAATCATTCAAGAGGAAAGTGTTCCAATAAATTTGACAGGAAAATGCAGAACTGACTTTAACATTTTACTTATGGATCAGTTAATACGGTGTAAACCCATATTTCAGTCTATTAATACTGAGAATAAATATATTAGTGCTGCATATAGTTCACGAATTCAATGCTTAAATTTTTTAAAAATCCATTAATTCTAAATGTGCATTAACGAAACTAATTGCACGTTAGTAATATAAATAATTAATATGAAAATGTGTTTTTTTTTTTTTTTTCTTACTTCGTAAATTAAATAAATCGTGCCCATTTTTACGAATTTTTTTTCTCCTTCGTGTTAAGTTTTTTTTTTTTTTTTAAATTCCTACTATTAGTTCACATTCTCACTATATATATCTTGTCCAAATTTTCAATCGTTCATAAAATACTTTTTATTCATCCTCTCAAGTTCAAATACACTTTTTAAAACTTGTAGTGGATGACACTGGATGTTAATACAGTTTTTTCAAATATTAATTCATTAATTAAATTAAATTAATTATTTTTCGTTTTTTGTAGATTTAAGTTGCATGTATTTAATAATACATGGCTCCAGATGTAAGAGGAAAATTTCAACTTTATTTGTAAAGGACTTTTCTCCAATATAGTGACAAAAAAGTAGGAATTGACTTTAAAATATTTTTTTTTTTTTATATTACTTGTTTTAATTAAGTATGTATACATGTGGGATCTGATGGCCGAGTGGCTTGTGTTCTGGCGCTTGGTGCCACAGGTTTTGCAATAAATGTTTAAGGTCATAAAACTTGTCAATGATAATAACAAGAGGCCTGATGGCTGAATGACTAATGCTCAGTACCACAAGTTTCGGGCTAGAGTCCTGGCGATCTATAGATGTTTGTAGTGGTTCAGAGTTCACTTTAAACCTTAAGTCTCGGTCTATTATGACTGTAGAGTGTTGGGCGTAGGGTTGACAACCTTACCACATAAAAAGAAAACATCACCTGTCTCGTAAATCTGCTAGTAAGCGAGGCAGCTTTGACCCACAATGGGGCTGTTGCACCAATGAAGAAAACAATGTATACATGTAATCCATATGTATTCGTCATCTATTCAGCAAATGAAATTAAGGACATCACCATCGTTAAATGATACATAATGAATGGATCACGTAACAATACAAGAACAACATAAAGTGTATTTGTATAGATGAGGGAAACAGACTACACAGAAAGTATACACAAATACCAGATGGCCTAACATTACTGAAAAGAATATGACATTTGTTCAATCAATATCGCCTAGGTGGGGTTGGTTCAGTACAGAATGCATTAGTGTAAAAAAAAAAATAGATGGAAATAAATGATTACCTGTACCCAGCTACAGTGATTAACCATTATGTAGTTTACAAAATTGAATTTATATAAACATTTTAATGAGAAAAAATTATTTGTTTACGTAATGCTAGTGATTAATTAGCGTTTAGTTTAATAAATTTATCTTATGTAAACAATTTGACGAAAGAAAATTGTTTATCTTAGGATTATCTAGAGCAAATAACCAGTGTAAAAGAACAACACAAGAACATAAAGGGAATTTATAAACATGATCAATATAAATCATTAAATAGAATAAAAAAAAATTAGTTTCCATTCAAAGTCCTGGTACGCAGCAGGATAATATTAAAAAGTAATGTCGTTGATGTAAACATTTTCTTTTCATGTAAACAGACTACACAGAAAGTATACAAAAATACCAGATGGCCTAACAACATTAGAGATAATATAACATCTGTTCAATCAATATCGTCTAAGTGGTGTTGGTTCAATAGGGAAGGCAACAGAGTAGATTTGTGGAAGGTGGCAATTGCCAGCAAGGCATTGGACATATCCAATGCCAATGTCCAAAATTCAATGTTTCTCTTTCCCTTTTATCTGACTGAGAAGGAAAGAAAAGAAACCAGCTTTCTTTAAAAGAAGAAAAAAAGGTGGGGGAGGTGGGGGAGAGAAAGAAGCTAAATAAAAGAAATAAAATGAGAATATGCACTTAGGCCATAATCTAAAAGTTACTTGTTTGAGGAATGAGTACATTATTCTTAAGAATAGAAATTAAAATGTTGAAATACAACAGAATTATATATATTTTTATACACCCAAAGGATAAGAAAATGAAGTTGTTGTTTTTTTATACATATATTTCGAAGAAATGGTATAAACTACGTGAAACTCAAAATGAATTGTCATTTATCAACAGTTTTAACAAAATATAGTACTTTTACTTGTAAATAGTTATTGGTAAAGATTATTTAATTGTAAAAGCATATACTCAAAAATAAATTGTTTTTGAATAATCATAATATTCATCATTTTCAAAAAGAGATTGCATAACTGTCACTGAATTGAAATAAAAATGAAAATAATTATTCCAAAAGCAGTTAATTAAAAAAACTGCTTTTACTATGCTTAATATAAAACTGGTTAGCTGCTTTTTCAAATCAGTTATTTCTAGAAATACATATGTTGCATTGTATGTATTTCTAGAAATATTTCTATTTTTCCATTTTCCATACAATTAAAGTCAAGGTAAAATCTTAGACTGAAGTTTTTAAAAAAAAATTTCCATTGCTTTATAATTATAATATTTACGTAAACTTAAGCATGATATTAGTTGAAATGACTGACGAAAACAACTTGCAAGTAAAATAGATGCCTTGATAAAAATTAGAATAATTTAGCCAAACTTAAAAAAGTATAGTTAAATATAAATCTGCACTGCTGCTCTATAGAATTAAATTAATTCTTGGAAGGAAAAAGTTTAAAAAAATAAAATATAAATTTAAGGCGTTCTTTTACACTGGTTATTTGCTCTAGATAATCCTAAGATAAACAATTTTCTTTCGTCAATTGATTACATAGATAAATAAGATATTAAACTAAACGCTAATTAATCACTAGCATTACGTAAACAAATAATTTTTTCTCATTAAAATGTTTATATAAATTCAATTTTGTAAACTACATAATGGTTAATCACTGTAGCTGGGTACAGGTAATCATTTATTTCCATCTATTTTTTTTTTTTTCTATGGAAAAAATATACAGATGATTTTACTATTTATATATTCTTTATTTTAACTAATTAACACACATTAGATAAAAAAACAGTATAAAAATTATAATTACAACATGAAAAGTTTTATAAAATACAGCTAATTCAAACTTAACATAATAATATGAAAAACAACGCAAGTAGCAAAAATTTTTAAAACTTTAGTATAATTCAATTTGCTATTTTTATATCTTAGAAAAAAATAAGCGAACCTTTTTTTCAAAACAAATTAATTCATTTAAAATATTATGATTTTATCGTGAATTGTCTAAAGTATTGCTACTTAGAATAAAGAAATTATAATTAAAAACATAACAAACCTGCAAATGAAAATAAATAATAA
>BPLR01018580.1:0-140794 GCA_021605095.1 Caerostris extrusa
CCATTGCTCAGAACTTCTCGCGAGGCTCTTTTGCGATTTCAAAATCGTAATACAAACAGGCTTGCTAGATCGGCCCAAACCACTTATTAATATTTTGAATGGAATTATACACAAATAGTTTAAAACTTGGCAGACCATGTCTGATGGACCTCTCATTTCGAAAAAAGTCAAATTTGTAATCATAGAATGCAGTGACTAAAACTACTACAAAGTAGAACCCTCACAAATATAATTCCGCACATGCAAAGCATTGGACGCAAGTAAGCAAGATAAATGAGTTTTTTTATTTTATAAGTACATAGTAGAGTTCCCACAGATGAGGTATAGCAATAATGAATGCATCTATTAAATTTATATCCCCTAAGAAACAGATTGCATAATATATATACAATTTAAATATCGTAAAAGCACCTTAAAGAAGTTTAAATAAAACCAACAGGAATATCTCCTGATAAATAAGCCAAATTAAACCAAAGGAAAACATTTTGAAAGGGATCAAGGAAACGGAAAACTACATGGCGGCCAAAGTGCCCCGCTGCTCCCCTCGAAACAGAAACATCCATTATTTTATTTATATTAAAAATAGAAAAAAATAATACATATAATAATAGATAAACAATAATTGTTATTAATATAAATAATTATTATGTATCATAGGTCCATAACAGGTTAAGAACATAGAAAACATAAATTACCAGCGGGAAACCCGGGTTTTCATATTTGGAAAATTATTCAGCAAAAAGGTTGCCAAGTTCATGTGTTCCCTAAACTGCGATTTTTACCACACATTATACGTACGCTGTAGAGCAATCTTCTTTTGCAACAGTGACTGCTCTCATTGACGCAATATTAAAATATTGGTTTTATTATTATTTTTTTTTTAAATTATTATGTATAATGTTGTTAAATAACTATTTTATAATATGCATAAATTGAAATTATGAAACTTTACTTTTTTTTCTTTTTATCCTTATCTGATATATTCAATTTAAATTTAACTGCAAATGTTCTCCGAAAAATTAGATTATTATCCGGTTTACGGAAAATTATCATTTTTACAAACCACCTGCATTTTTTCGCGATGAATTCAGCGGACATGTAATAAATCAGAAGATATCAAATTAATAAAATATTACATAGTTAGCGTTGCTACTTTCAATGCCATCAGTAGATAATTAAAGTAAAATAATAATTTGAAATTATTTAATTAGTCGGGCTATTTATTTATTGCCAAAATTAAAGGAAAAAACATTTATCACGAAATTTACTATCTCGAGTTTCCTGTAGATATCTCTCAGCGTAGTTAAAGAGAATATGCAAGACTGTTTAAAATCACATGACTCACAATATTTGCATATTTTTAATGTAAGAACTCACATTTATAAATCTTTTATTGCTGCAATAAATATTTATGCACACAATATTTTCAGCTAAGTAAATACTTGTGGCATTTTTTAACCAAATAAGCATCAAAACTCACGTTAGTAATAATCATTTTATTTTGCTTTTGGTTTTAAAATAATATTCAGGTTCCATATTCATAAATTAAGTTAGAGTCTTCTGAACTGATAATTAAATTGAATTCTAAATCTAATCCTTTTTGAGTTTAAGCCCAAGAACAGACTTAAATATCTTGGCCCAAACTTCCACCTCGGGTTTGTGGAAATTATGTGAAAGGTATGAGACTCCTAGGGTATTCATATGAAATTACGGTGATGGTAGAACTCAACGAAGTGCTATTCACATTGCAAAATGCTCAAACTGTATTTGTGGTATTGTAAGGCAATGCACATAGGGTAGCCTATAATGAAATTAAATGCAAATATTTTTAATATATTATAGCTCACATTGACAGGTAACTCCTTAATGGAAGTTTTAAACAAAATGTCTTGACTACAGTATGCTAACCATTAATAGAAAAGATTTTTCTTCCTCCTTCGTTGAACCTCAAATCATCACAGGAATTTTAATTTCCTTTATTCTGTTCTGTTCCAAGTAATAAAATATTTACAAATTATTTTGCTCATTCAATTATATTCTTTTTAATATAGAACAAATATTTTTCTTTCAATTCCAGAACATAACATAAAAACAACAAAATTGAGAATGTGATTTGGTTTGTCGCTATACCTTCATCTTGTACTCATTAGACTGAAGCCCACAGACTGAAGCCTACAGACCGAGCCTACAGTTTAAAGTGGATTACGAACCACTACAAAGTTCCATGGCAACGTTAGGTCTCGATCTCAAACCTGTGGTACCGAGCGTTAGCCACTCTACCATCAGGCCTTGAGGATGTGATAGGAATGAGAAGGTAGAATGTGCTATAGAGCAGATTAGGTTACCTTAGTTCAGATGAGTTATAGAATCAGTACAATCGTTTAATCACCACTGATATAAACCCTCTGTTTCTGTGTGGGCAATGTGTGGTAGCATAAACATCCCAGCATTTGGAAAAAATAATGTTTGATAATAAAATAACCTTTTATGGAAATATTGGAGCCTGATGGCCGAGTAACTAACATTCTATAACTCGGTATCACAGGTTTCCGGTTCACAAGTAGACTTTCGACTTAAACAAGTAGACAAGTTTTCGTATTTAAACAAGTCCTGACTGTATCATGATTGATTGAAGTGATTCTGAATCTATTTTAAAAATATAGATCCTGAATTAATATGACTGAAGAGCGTTAGCGCAGAGCTAAAAATCCTACCCCTAAAAATAAAACGTCTGTTCATAATCGGCCAGCAGGCAAACGGTCATGATTCATCAAGTAGACTGTAGTGCCGGCGACTTAGTCAATCGAGTCTCCGAATCGAGATTTTCCGAAACAGTGTCTACAACCAAGCCGCCAGCGAATGGAACCTCCGCCGTAATGCGTTTACGCGTGGCGCACGTTACTTAGAAACTAAAACCCTTAGAAGCAAAAGTAATAATTAGTAGTAGTAATATTAGTTCGAAGTTGTGGACTTTGTATTTTCATTCATCAGTAATAAAACAATTGATAACTATCTGAAAAATTATGCATTCAGCAAAAATTAATTATTCAGAAACAAAAAATAATAAATACAAAACTTTGAATTACTTTAATCGTTCATAACTTTTGCAAAAAATGTCGGTAAGGAGTTTAATATGTCAGAGTTTGTATTTAAACATGTTTTCATTGAAATGTAAAACAATATTGATAATTTAATAACGCCTTTTTTATCTCATTTGGTCGGCAGCAACATCTAGACCAAGTCCAAGAACCGATGTGGTCTCATGGTAAGAGAACTTAATGTTCACCAGCGTCGAGCGTTGCCACTAAGCCATGAGTAGGGCAAAAAATCTTTTCTTTTTTTCTCTTTTCTTCTTTCTTCTTCTGTTCTCTTTTTTTCAAATATTTGAATTTCTTGTTTTGAAAACACTGACGTTACATTAAATTTATTGTTGCTTTCGAATCCACAGAACATATTCTGTTTATAGAAATAATGTTTAATTGAATTACTTTTAATCAAGTTAAACATTTTTAAATTCAACCATTTTCTTTACGTCGAGTTGTTGTTGTTGAATGGAGTTTTTAAATTCTTTAGCAAAAAAAAATAAACACGTAAACTAATTTTTCTATTTTGGTGAAGCATTTTTGTTCAATAGAAAATTCAAAGCCCTTTTAAGACTTACTAATAATAGCGAGAAACCTACTTAACTATACCGAATATTTCAATACCATTGCGCAAAATAAACCTACTATTCCATTTCAGCATCGCCGGAAATTTTCCCGAAAAAGCCCCCTTTTCATCATCAAAAGGCTCATGGACTCGAAACTCCCGAAATCTTCATCCGCGATCTGAGAAACTGCTCATTAGAGAAGTCGCGGAAAACTCATTTATAATCGTTCCTACAAAGAGATCCAATTAATTTCCTCCAAATTAATTAACGCGCGCAGAGCTGAACAACGATCCTTTTATTCGAAGGAATGAAAATGAATCTTTGAATTCCCTGGGATATTCGTTTTAAGGTGAAACACTTTTCTGAGGGAATGAAATGGCCTGTCCTTTTGTACAGAACGAGACACCGATTTATAAGGTTGCATTATACGTACATATCTTAAAATTCAGGTTCTTCTTAGTTTGATCATTGATTTATTAATATGCAATTTAAAAATTCATTTAAAATTATTGACTATAAATTTATTTTTATAGTTTGGTGAATACTGTATTCTGTTATATAGGTAGGTCAGAGGTTTTGTTTTTCGCTTTATGGCCACTTTCTGCACACTGTTGTCTAATTATATCGGGGCCTACAGTTTAACGAGGATTCTGAAACACTAACGAACATACACTGAAGTGACAAAAGTCATGGGATAGCAATATGCAAATTTTCAGATGGCAGTAGCATCGCGTAGAACAGGTATAAATGCGAAGTGCTTTCGCAGAGCTTTCATTTCGTTCAAGAGATTCATGTGAAGGGTTTGACGTGATGATGACCGCACGACGGGAATTAACAGACTTTGAACGCGGAATGTTAGTTGGAGCTAGACGCATGGGTCATGCCATTTCGGAAATCGTTACGGAATTCAACATTCCCAGATCCACTGTGTCAAGAGTGCCGAGAGTATGAAATTTCAGGCATAACATCCCACCATGGACAGCGCAGTGGTCGACCGCCTGCACTTAACGACCGAGACCGGCGACGTCTGCAAAGAGTCGTAAATTCTAACAGACAAGCAACATTGCGCCAAATAACCGCAGAAATCAATGTGGGATGTACAAGGGACTTGTCTGTTAGAACTGTGCGGAGAAATTTGGCTTTCTTGGGCTATTCCAGCAGAAGACCGACTCGAGTGCCTTTACGACAGAACGACATCGCTTGCAGCGACTTTGGGCACGTGAGCATATCGGTTGGTCCCTAGATGAATGGAAAATCGTGGCCTGGTCCGATGAGTCACGATTTCAGTTGGTAAGAGCTGATGGTAGGGTTCGAGTGTGGCACAGACCCCACGAAGCCATGGACCCAAACTGACAGCAAGGCACTGTTCAAGCTGGTGGTGGCTCCGTAATGTTGTGGGCTGTTTTTTCATGGCATGGACTTGGTCCTCTGGTGCGACTGGACCGAACATTGGCTGGAAATGCTTATGTTCAGCTACTTGGAGATCACTTGCAGCCATTCAGGGACTTCATGTACCCAAACAACGATGGGATTTTTATGGATGACGATGCGCCATGTCACCGGCCACAACTGTTCGCGATTGGTTTGAAGAACATTCTTGGACAATTCCAACGAATGATCTGGCCACTTAGATCGCCCGACATGAATCCCATCGAGCATTTATGGGACATCATCGAGAGGTCTGTTCGTGCCCAAACGCACCGTGCCTGCACCATCAACGCTTTCACAATTATGGACGTTTTTATCGAGACAGCATGGCTCAACATTCCTGCAGACTTCCAACGACTTGTTGAGTCCATGCCACGTCGAGTTGCTGCACTTCGCCGGGCGAAAGGAGGGCCGACACGATATTAAGAGGTATCCCATGACTTTTGTCACTTCAGTGTACATACTCACGTCAGATTCGAACCTAAGCTTGTGGTTCCAAAGGCCAGATCGTTAGCCAATTGGCCATCAGGTCGCGATATTTCAAGGGAGAAGACAAAATTGCATTTCTACCGGAAAGACTTTTGTTATAACTGCGCTGTATTTCATTTCATTTTTTGGAACATGGAAAATTTCAGGAAGAATCATGATTGCTAATATAAGACGTTTGCAACCTATATCACATTTACTATTCAGTTTCGTAATTTCTGAAAGCATAGATTACAACGTAGATCACCGATTTATAAGGGTGCATTGTATTTATATATCTTAAAATTCAAGTTCTGCATAGTTTGATCTTTGATTGATTATCCAATTCAAAAATCTTTTAATAATGATTGTACTTTTAAATTTATACATTATGAACCCAATGTATAGAAATAAATGTATATTACTTAAAATAATACATACAATGGACTTATTAAGTCAAGGGAGACGGAATGACATTGTCTACTTGGAGGACTTTCAGTTACAACTGCCTGAATTTGAGTATTACGTTGGAACATAACAATTTAGGGAAGAACCATGATTGCCAATGGAACACACTTGTAATCTATATTGCATTTACCATTCAGTTTCGTAATTTCTGAAAGCATAGATTTCAACTTAGGTCACTAGCAGTTTTAATCTAGCACTAGATCACTATCACTTTTATTCGACGGAATGAAAATGAATCTTTGAATTCCCTGGGATATTCGGATCCGTTTTAAGGTGAAACACTTTTCAGGAGGGAATGAAATGCCTGTACTTTTGTACAGAACGAGACACCGATTTATAAGGTTGCATTATACTTATATTTCTTAAAATTAAGGTTCTTCTTGTTTCGATCTTTTGTTTAATTACCCTCCATAAAATGATTCTACTATAAATTTATTGATGTATGTACATTGGTAAATTCCGTATTCTCTTATGTAGGTAGATCAAAGGTTTGGTTTTTCGCACTATGTCTAATCAGACCAGGGCCAATAGTTTAAAACGGATTCTGAACCACTAACAAACATTACCAACCCAGGATTCCTCTAAAGCCTGTAGACCAAATGACAGAGCGTTAGCAATTTGACCATCAGGTTCTAGATCAAGGGGAGAAGAGAAAATTTATTTTATTACTGAAATAATCATCATGATTACTATTATAATTCTCGAGATCAAAGATTTTTGCTAAGGTCTCCCAAAAATACAAATTTACCAGCTGGGTTTATACTTCGAGTTTTGCTTATTGTAAGAATTGAACATTTTAACCTTTGAATTTTAACTTTTACTAAGTGGTGCTTAACTAGGAGAAAATATTTAATTTATTATTTACATTTATTAAAATCATTTACAGTTTTTTTTATCACAATCAGATTTACATCATTACAATTACAGTTTTTACACAATCAGATTTAATTCAGCATAATTAGCAATTGGAGAGATTTATGCTCGTGTCAGCCAATATTTATTGTAATTAGTAATTATGTTTACGAAACTATTAATGCTGATATTTCAATTTGTATTTGACTTAAAAATAATTAATATAATCTTTAATATAATAATTACTTTCTATTTACTATTGTTTTTTAAAAAATATATATTATTTATTTATTCGTTCTTATTATTCTACAGTATAAAATTAAATTATATATATTAAATTATTAATTCATTTCTATACTTTCATAATTACATGACTAAAAATATAATAAGTAACGATTTTTTGCTAAATCTTTAATTAAGCAAGAATCTATTGCATAGTAAGTCAAAAAGCAACAGCATTTCTCATTTGAATTCCTACAAAAAGCAAGCTAGAGAAAAAAGTAAGTTAGTATAAAATATAAGCAGAACATATTAGATATTTCTTTTTATACTTTAAATTTATAAAAAAAATATTTATCAAACAGAAAGCTTTTTACGTGCTTTCTAAGTAAAATTTGTTTTTTTTACTTACCTAATTGAGAATAAAGGAAAAATCCGACTAAAAGATATTTATTGTAAGATCTTTTGAAATTTATAACATACTATAATTTTTTTTTTCGACGTTAGTATGTTTAAAGTATCAAATAACTTGAAACCTAAAAACTTTTTCCTTAGAAGACGGCTATTGATTTGTTGCTGAATATAAAAACCTGACGGGCTTGCTTGTTATAGAACAAAACTGGAGTTCCATCCTAGAAGTTTAAGCAGAAATATAAACAGCGCATGCATCTTTCCGTCTAGGGCTTATTCTGACGTACTTTTTTAAGACACCCGATATTTCAGCGAACTATCTTTTCCGATGATACTGTTTGGAACCATAAATATAGAAGTTTTTTTTCTCCAAAAAGCTCCTGAAAATTGGAGCCGGAACGAGAAATATATATAAAGGAAGTGGAAAATGAGTTCCGTGTAGCTCCTAAAGATAGTATTTTGGGATAAAAATTGTTTTCGTCGTCGAAAATAAGTAACCTTAGATGTCAGGAAAATACTTTGAAATGGAATATTGTGCTGTAAAAATGGATTTCACGGCAGCTGTCAGTTCAAAATAAATCTGCGGTTATTTTATTACTGAAATAATCATCATGATTACTGTATAATTCTGAAGATCAAAAGTTTTTGCTGATGTCCCAAAAGAAATACAAATTTATCAGTCGGGTTTATTCTTCCTTTTGCTTTTTGGAAGACCTGAACATCTGCCTTTCTTTTTAATTTTAACTTTCACTATGTAGTGTTTAGCTAATTGCTTTTAATTTATTATTTAAGTTTATTTAAATTATTTAAATTCTAATTAGTGTTATTGGTTTCTTTAATAAACATTAGTGTCAATTCAGCATGATGGAAGCAATATTTGACTTGAACTTGTCTAGGTGTTTTGATATTTATGCTCGTGTCAGCCAAAATTTAGTGTAATTAGTAATCACGTTTCAGAACTATTAATACTTATAAAAATCTGTATTCAATCTGTATTTGAAAATAATTTTTTATATCCTCTTATTAAGAAAAAAATAATAATAGTATAATAAATTTATTGAAAAACAAATTTATTAATTGGGTTTATTCTGCCTTTCACTTATTGGAAAACTTGCACTATTTCGTTTATTTTAATTTGAATTTTTACCTAGTGTTGCTTAGCGTATTGCTTTTCCTTTATTATTTAAATTTATTAAAATTATTTACATCCCAATCAGTTTTAATGCTTAAGAAACATTCGAATTCAGCATAATGGAAGCAATATTTGAATTGACTTGACTAGGTATTTTGAGATTTATGCTAGTGCCAGCCAAAATTTAGTGTAATTATTAATCATGTTTTAGAATTATTAATGCTGATGTTTCAATCTGTATTTGAAAATGTTTTTCTAATGTCCTCATATTAACAAAAACGGTAGCCGAAAGCTCAAAATAAAGCTGCAGTTATTTTATTACTGAAATAATCATCATTATTACTCTATAATTCTCACGATCAAAGGCTTTTGCCGATGTCCAACCCCCTCCAAAAAAAACTACAAATTTATCAGTTGGGTTTATTTTTCCTCTAGCTTATTAGAAGACTTGAACATTTTTCCTTTTTTTTTAATTTGAATTTCTACTAAGTGTTGGTTAACAAATTATTTTCAATTTATTATTTAAATTTATGAAAAATATGTACCTTCTAATCGGTTTTAATGAAGCCAATTCACTATAATGGAAGCAATATTTGACTTGACTTGACTAGGTATTTTGAGATTTATGCTCGTGTCAGCCAAAATACACTGAAGTGACAAAAGTCATGGGATACCTCTGAATATCGTGTCGGCCCTCCTTTCGCCCGGCGAAGTGCAGCAACTCGACGTGGCATGAACTCAACAAGTCGTTGGAAGTCTTCTGCAGGAATATTGAGCCATGCTGTCTCGATAGACGTCCATAATTGTGAAAGCGTTGATGGTGCAGGATTTTGGGCACGGACAGACCTCTCGATGATGTCCCATAAATGCTCGATGGGGATTCATGTTGGGCGATCTAGGTGGCCAGATCATTCGTTGGAATTGTCCAGAATGTTCTTCAAACCAATCGCGAACAGTTGTGGCCCGGTGACATGGCGCATTGTCATCCATAAAAATCCCATCATTGTTTGGGTACATGAATGGCTGCAAGTGATCTCCAAGTAGCTGAACATAAGCATTTCCAGTCAATGTTCGGTCCAGTCGCACCAGAGAACCAAGTCCATGCCATGAAAAACAGCCCACACCATTATGGAGCCACCACCAGCTTGAACAGTGCCTTGCTGACAGTTTGGGTCCATGGCTTCGTGGGGTCTGCGTCACACTCGAACCCTACCATCAGCTCCTACCAACTAAAATCGTGACTCATCGGACCAGGCCACGGTTTTCCATTCATCTAGGGACCAACCGATATGCTCACGTGCCCACGAGAGTCGCTGCAAGCGATGTCGTTCTGTCAGTAAAGGCACTCGAGTCGGTCTTCTGCTGGAATAGCCCAAGAAAGTCAAATTTCTCCGCACAGTTCTAACAGACAAGTCCCTTGTACGTCCCACATTGATTTCTGCGGTTATTTGTCGCAGTGTTGCTTGTCTGTTAGAATTTACGACTCTTTGCAGACGTCGCTGATCTCGGTAGTTAAGTGCAGGCGGTCGACCACTTCGCTGTCCATGGTGGGATGTTATGCCTGAAATTTCATACTCGGCACACTCTTGACACAGTGGATCTGGGAATGTTGAATTCCCTAACGATTTTCGAAATGGCATGACCCATGCGTCTAGCTCCAACTAACATTCCGCGTTCAAAGTCTGTTAATTCCCGTCGTGCGGTCATCATCACGTCAAAACCTCTTCACATGAATAACTTGAACAGAAATGAAAGCTCTGCGAAAGCACTGCGCATTTATACCTGTTCTATGCGATGCTACTGCCATCTGAAAATTTGCATATTGCTATCCCATGACTTTTGTCACTTCAGTGTATAGTGTAATTAGTAGTCCTGTTTCAGAATTATTAATACTGATAAAAAAATCTGTATTTCAATCTGTATTTGAAAATAATATCTACTGTCCTCATAATAAGCAAATAATAGTACTAGTATAATAAATGTATTGAAAATACATATTTGTCAGTTGGGTTTATTCTTCCTTTCGCTTATTGGGAGACTTGGTCATTTTCCTTTCTTTAAATTTGAACTTTTATTAAGTAGTTTTGCTATTATTTTAGTTTATTAGAATTATTTACATGCTAATCTGTTTAAATGGATTTCTTTAAGAAGCATTGGAGTCAATGCAGCATATTAGAATCAATAGGCATGATTTGACTTGACTAGATGTTTCGAGATTTATGCTCGTGTTCATTGTTTAGTGTAATTTGTAACCATGTTTCAGAACTATTAATACTGGTATTTTAATCTGTATTTAATAATAATTTCTAATGTCGTCATATTGAAAAAACCAATTATATTTAAGTACTTCTATTACTATTTTAAGTTTCTATATCTTTACTAATTAATTTTATAATTCAAATTTTTGTTCAACTAATTCATAATTGTAATTTATTATGTATGTGTTTATTTTACGTGTTAAAATGTTTGAGTAACACTAAACGCCTAACTTGACTTGGTACTTTGAGATGTATGCTCATCTCTAAATGCCCCTTTTACCTATTGATTTACTATGATTTGTAATATACATAAAAAAACTTATGGTTCGAAAAAAAATGATAATATTTATTATATTTGTAAAAATCATTAAGTTGATAATATGATTGACACATTTATTCAAAGAATGAAATTATTCAATTTCTTTATAAATTCATGTTTAGAGGATTTTTTTTTTTTTAATGCAGCTGGGAAACACTTAGGCAGTTGTCTTGGCTGCCTTAAGACAAGAGCTTCACCGACGTTACTCACTGAGCACTACCAAGAAGGTGCGTGTATCTTGAAGATAAGTTACGAACGGAGAGTAACAATACCCCCTCAACGCTCTACGATCATGACAGACCGGGGACCTACGGTTTAAAGTGGGTTCCGAACCACTAAAAGCATCCATGGCACCGCCGGGACTCGAACCCAAAACCTGTAATTCCGAGCGCAAGAGAGCTAGCCACTCGGCCATTAGGCCATGTTTAGAGGATAAAAAGACTATTTAAAATGTTGGAACAACAGCATTTTATTATCTCAAAATTGAAAGCATTTCTTGAATTCATTTGTTTAGTTATCTTAATTTCCTTTTAAATATTCATTAAATAAATATCTGCTAATGTTAATCACGACAACTAACAAATGTCAAATAAATAACAAAGAGAAACCTTCAGTTTTGAAGCAAAACTGATTTTTAGACTCGCAGGAAACAGGCAAGAATCTGAATAAAAACAAGAAGAATTTGAATGCCGATTTCGAGATCTAATTGATCCAATTAATTCTTCCTGCTGAGATACCAGACAGAATGGATTGCCATTTTTCCCTTGCAATCCTTAAATTGTTTCTGGATGTTTTCGGAAAATTTAATTATACCACGCACTGAGTGTTACGGACGAAAGTTTTTCTGACTTCCTAAACTGTTTTCCACTTATTTGGGTTAATTGCATTATATGCAATTGTATTTTCGATACTCAACACAAATTGTTTTACTTTGCTGTATTCGTGTAATCACGTTAACCTTAACGTTAAAAAACTATCAGATGCCTTTTCAACTTGAAGAGGAATGCTAGTGAATTGTGATTGGAGTTTATGCTAACTCAGGCGTTAAGGTATTTTATTGTATTCAGATTTAGAAAGGGAAACTTTTTTTCCTTCTAATTAAAATTTAGGGTCTAATTAATTTTTAGAGCTTATTAAAAATATTATTTTTATTGTTATGAACGATATTAATTTTTAGTTTATGGAATTTTCTTTAATAACATAATTTCAAAAATATATCTAAATTAATAACATAAATATTTCATATAAAAAGTGAAAATTTGTGTATATTTTATCTTTTTAAATTTTGTGTATATTTAATATCATTTTAAATTTTGTAGTTTAAGCAAAAAATCGTAATATTTGTATATTTTTATTTTATACTTATTATTGCTAATACAGATAACAGATAATACACCACACCACTCTGCTTAGAGCTAAGTTGACCCTTTATAGCTTTGTAATGATGTGGGTGTCTAACTGGGCTCTGTAACGCTCTACAATCATGGGACCTACGGATTCATATGAAGGGAATTCTGAACCATTATAAACATACATGGTACCGCCGGGATTCGAACCCCAAACCTATGGCACCGAACACCAGAGCCCTAACCACTCACCATCAGGCACCAGAACTATAAATCTGTAGACAGAAGGCGTTGAAAATCACTTAGGAATCTTTATAATGTTTAAATCGTCATTCAAAATCAAAGCAGAATTCTCTATGTTGTTTGTATGAATGTAACGAAAGATAACATTAAAATATATTACTTGAATGATTTAATATTACATTGGGGCCTGATGCCCTAGTGGTTAGCGTTCTGTACACGGTACCACAGGTATCGGGTTCGAATCCCGGCTGTCCCATGGATGTTTGCAGTGTTTTGGAACCCACTTTAAATCTTAGGTGCCGGTTCTAATAGGATCGTAGAGCATTGTGCGGCAGTGTTACTCCGTCCTTAGCATTTCTTCAAGTACATGTGCCCCTGAGTTGTGCTAAAGGAGTAACAGCAGTGTATCCCTTGCTAATGGCATAAACATTAACTATCTGTATTTCAACTGCATTAGAACAAAACAACAATATAATTCCATCATTTCCAAATTAATTTTAATTTAAGTCGTAGTACCTATAAATGTATTCAACATAAATAACATATTTTATTCTTTTAAATATCCATTAAATAAATAGCTGTTGATTTTAATCTCAACAACAACAAAAGACAAATAAATAACAAAAAGAGAAACCTTCAGTTTTTGTACCAAAACTGATTTTTAGACTCGTAGAAAACCGCCAGGAATCTGAATAAAAAAACAAGAAGAATTTGAATGATTTCGAGATCTAATTGATCCAATTAATTCTTCCTGCAGAAATACCAGAAAGAATGGATTGCCATTTTTCCCTTGCAATCCTTAAATTGTTTCTGGATGTTTTCGGATAATTTAATTATACCCTGAACTGAGTATTGCGGACGAAAGTTTTTCTGACTTCCTAAACTGTTTTCCACTTACTTGGGTTAATTACATTATATGCTATTGTATTTTCGATACTCAACACAAATTATTTTACTTGGCTTTATTCGCGAAATCACGTTAACCTTAACGTTAAAAAATTATTAGATGCCTTTTCAACTTGAAAGGAATGTCAGTGAATTGCGATTGGTGTTTATGCTAACTCAGGCGTTAAATCATTTTATTGTATACGGATGTAGAAATGGAAACTTTTTTTCCCTTCTAATTAAAATTTAGGATCTAATTAATTTTTAAAATTATTAAAAACATAATTTTTATTGTTATGAATGATATTAATTTTTAGTTCGAGAAATGCGTTTTATTAAAAAAATTTCAAATATATACCTAATTTAACAAAATAAATATTTCATATAAAAAGTGAAATTTTGTGTATATTTAATAACATTTGAAATTTCCTGGTTTAATCAAAAAATCATAATATTTATATATCTCTGTATTTCATATTCATTAATGCTAATACAGATACTAGATACTACTACAACTACACCACACCACACCACCACACCACACAACATTTCTATGCCTAGAACAGAGTTGCCCCCTTTACAATTTGGAGATGATGAGGGTGAGAAGTCTGATAGGGCTCTGTGACCCTCTATAGTCATAAGAGGTAGGGACCTAGGCTTTAAAGTGGATTCCGAACCACCCCAAACATCCATGGCACCAACGGGACTCGAACCCAGTGACACCAAGCAGCAGAGCGCTGGACACTCCGTCATCAGGCCCCAGAACCATAAATCCGTGGAAAGAATTCAAATCATTTCGGTATCTGCATAGCCTTCTCTATATTGCTTATATGAATATGTAGTTAAATAACATCAAAATGTAACATTTAAATGATTCGAAATAATTAAATTATTTCCAAATTAATTTTAATTTCAGTCTTAGTATCTATAAATGTATTCAATTTAAATAAAATATTTCATTCTTTTAAAAATCCAATAAATAAATAGTTGTTAATTTTAATCTCCACAATTGCAAAAGATAGCTAAATAACAATCAGAAACCTTCGTTTTTGTGCAAAACTGATTTCGCAGAAAATCTCTAAGAAACAGAATAAAAAACAAGAAGAATTTGAATGCTGATTTCGAGATCTAATTGATCCAATTAATTCTTCCTGCCGAGATACCAGAAAGAATGGATTGCCATTTTTCCCTTGCAATCCTTAAATTGTTTCTGGATGTTTTCGGATAATTTAATTATACCACGCCCTGAGTGTTACGGACGAAAGTTTTTCTGACTTCCTAAACTGTTTTCCACTTACTTGGGTTAATTACATTATATGCAATTGTGTTTTCGATACTCAACATAAATTGTTTTACTTTGCTGTATTCGTGTAATCACGTTAACCTTAACGTTAAAAAAACTATTCAGATGCCTTTTCAACTTGAAGAGGAATGTCAGTGAATTGTGATTGGAGTTTATGCTAACTCAGGCGTTAAGGTATTTTATTGTATTCGGATTTAGAAAGGGAAACTTTTTTTCCTTCTAATTAAAATTTAGGTCTAATTAATTTTTGAAACTTATTAAAAATATTATTTTTAATGCTATGAATGATATTAATTTTTAGTTTATGGAATTTTTTTATGAAAACAATTTCAAAATATATTTAAATTAACAAGATAAATAGTTCATATAAAAGAAGTGATCATTTAAATTTTGTGTATATTTAATATCATTTTAAATTTTGTAGTTTAATCAAAAAATCGTAATATTTGTATATTTTTTATTTTATACTCATTATTGCTAATACAGATAACAGATAATACACCACACCACTGTGTCTAGATATTACTTAACTCTTTATAGTTTTGTAATGATGTGGGTAATAAGTCTGAACTGGGCTCTGTCTCGCTCTACTGTCATATGAGACCGGCACCTACCGATTCATATTAAGTGGATTCCGAACCACTACAAACATCCATGGTGCCACCAGGACTTGAACCCGAAACCTGTGGAATCGAACACCAGAGCACTAGCCACTCACCGTCAGGCCCAGAACCATAAATCTATAGACAGAAGGAGTTGCAAATCATTCAGGAATCTTTATGATGCTTAAATCATCTTTCGAAATCAAAGCAGAATTCTCTATATTGTTTTTATGAATGTAACGAAAGATAACATTAAAATATATTATTTGAATGATTTAATATAATTACATTGGTGCCTGATGCCCAGTGGTTAGCTGCGCACTCGGCACCACAGGTATCGGGTTCGAATCCCGGCTGTTCCATGGATGTTTGTAATGGTTCAGAATCCATTTAAGTCTTAGGTCCCGGTCCTAATAGGATTGAAGAGCATTGTGCGGGCAGTGTTACCCGCATCCTTAGCATATTTTCAATTACATGGGCCCCATGGGTAGAGCTAAAGGAGTAACAGCAGTGAATCCCTTGCTAATGGCATAAACATTAACTGTCTGTATTTCAACTGCATTAGAAAAACAACATAATTACATCATTTCCAAATTAATTTTAATTTCAGTCGTTAGTACCTGTAAATGTATTCAATTTAAATAACATATTTTATTCTTTTAAATATCCATTAAATAAATAGCTGTTAAACTTTAATCTCAACAACAACAAAAGACAAATAAATAACAAAGAGAAACCTTCGGTTTTTTGTAAAACTGATTTTTAGACTCGCAGAAAACCGCCAGGAATCTGAATAAAAAACAAGAAGAATTTGAATGCTGATTTCGAGATCTAATTGATCCAATTAATTCCTCCTGCCGAGATACCAGAAAGAATGGATTGCCATTTTTCCGTTGCAATCCTGAAATTGTTTCTGGATGTTTTCGGATAATTTAATTATACCACGCACTAAAGTATTGCGGAGGAAAGTTTTCTGACTTCCTAAACTGTTTTCCACTTACTTGGGTTAATTACATTATATGCAATTGTATTTTCGATACTCAACACAAATTATTTTACTTTGCTTTATTCGCGTAATCACGTTAACCTTAACGTTAAAAAATTATTAGATGCCTTTTCAACTTGAAGAGGAATGTCAGTGAATTGTGATTGGAGTTTATGCTAACTCAGGCGTTAAATCATTTTATTGTATTCGGATGTAGAAAGGGAAACTTTTTTTCCCTTCTAATTAAAATTTAGGGTCTAATTAATTTTTTAAAATATAATTTTTATTGTTATGAATGATATTAATTTTTAGTTCGAGGAATTCGTTTTATTAAAAAAATTTCAAATATATACCTAATTTAACAAAAATAAATAGTTCATATAAAAAGTGAAATTTTGTGTATATTTAATAACATTTGAAATTTCCTGGTTTAATCAAAAATTCATAATATTTATATATCTCTGTATTTTATATTCATTAATGCTAATACAGATAATAGATACAACTACACCACACCACACCACATCTCTATGCCTAGAACTGAGTTGCCCCTTTACAATTTGGAGATGATGAGGGTGAGAAGTCTGATAGGGCTCTGTGACCCTCTATAGTCATAAGAGATAGGGACCTACGCTTTAAAGTGGATTGCGAACCACCCCAAGCATCCATGGCACCAACGGGACTCGAACCCAGTGACACCAAGCAGCAGAGCGCTGGTCACTCCACCATCAGGCCCCAGAACCATATATTTGGAAGACAGAATTCAAATCATTTCGGTATCTGCATAGTCTTCTCTATATTGCTTATATGAATATGTAGTTAAATAACATCAAAATGTAACATTTAAATGATTCGAAATAATTAAATTATTTCCAAATTAATTTTAATTTCAGTCTTAGTATCTATAAATGTATTCAATTTAAATAAAATATTTCATTCTTTTAAAAATCCATTAAATAAATAGTTGTTAATTTTAATCTCCACAATTTCAAAAGATAGCTAAATAACAATCAAGAAACCTTCGTTTTTGTGCAAAACTGATTTCGCAGAAAATCTCTAAGAAACTGAATAAAAAACAAGAAGAATTTGAATGCTGATTTCGAGATCTAATTGATCCAATTAATTCTTCCTGCCGAGATACCAGAAACAATGGATTGCCATTTTTTCCCTTGCAATCCTTAAATTGTTATGTTACTCGTATCCGTAACATATCTTCAAGCTACATGTTACCCTGAGTAGTGCTAAATGAGTAACGCCGGTGCAACCCTTTTCTTATGGCTTAAAGATAACTGACTAAGTATTTGCCACAAACAGCACACACATACAATTAACGACAGGCAATTTGAAACATATTTACAGATATATAATTATAGATTCCGTGGAAGGATTCTACTTATAAGGAGAAAAACCGATATTCAGGTATGCGCGGGATGAGCGTAAGGTATCCTCGCCGGGTGAGAATCTGTAGGCCAACTATTATGCAGGGTTGAGTTAAATGCATTTTCTCTCGGGAAGAAAAACAACAAACTAGTTGTTTCTCAGCAGGAGAGCAAGTTAAGATGCACTTCCTCTCGGGGACGAGTCTCTAGGGCGCACTGTCTATTTCTCAAGAACGCCACAGGGGGCGCTCTTGCAACTCCGTAAGAGAAAGCATGGTTACAGAATATGAAAAAAAAAAATTAAATTCACATGCCTTTGTTATAAAAATATGTTTTCTTTATTTTCAATTTAGATGGATTCAAAGTTAGAACAAAATAAAAATATTTTTTGAATACAGAAATGTATGCTAAAACAGTATTCCTACAATTTTGAATGCAGAAAGATTTTCTAAAATTGTATTCCTACATTTTTGAAATCAGAAACACTTGCTAAAACGGCATTACTACATTTTAGAATACAAAAAGGTTTGCTAAAATCTGTATTTCTATATTTTTTTTAATACACAAAGGTTTGATAAAGCTATACTTTAAATTTTTGAATACCAGAATACACCCCTCAAATTTTATTCTTAAATGATGTGTTACAGTAATACAATTCTATGTTCATTATAGAGAAATGGTTAAAAGATATGTTTCTAAATTTTATATATTTTATAAAAAATGGGCTACATAAATAAAATTACGCTATTTTAAAAATATCGAGGATAATAATATAATATCACACAAACTCCTTAAAATATCATTAAAATATTTAAATGAATACACAAGTATATAATAGGCTTGTTTACTTTAAAAGGGCAAATAGTTTTTAATTCATATCTGAAAAATAATTAAATGTATTAAAATATAGATTTTTATTTAAACATCAAAGTTCTAGAAGTTGCTAGAATTAGCTTGTATTATACCATCTCTGTGTTTTTAAACTTGTAGAATGTTTCCAAGAATAGTTACAAAATATCTTCTATTCCTTTTGTTTCAAATAATAAATGAATGAGATATTTTCTAAAACTTGTCACGTTTTATGATATGTGCGTGCTTTCTGGAAGCCCATTTTAAAATTATTCCATAAATTTAAACTTTCGAAATAAGCCACAGAATATAAATAGAGTTTTGATCTGTGTTGAATAATTATTCTTTCCTACAACTATTAACTCCACGTTATTTTTTTTATAATCTATGCACCTTTTCTTGCATATGTAGGTTATTAAAATATTATAATGTTTAAATGCCTGTAAAACATGGATTTTTTCGACCTTTTTTACATAAACGTGATGAGAAGTATTTTTGGCATAACATTATATAGATCATAAAAAATTAATTGTCTTTAAATAAAAGAAACATATTATAATCTATCTCAATGTTTGGTATATACTGCATAAAAATTTGGCATGTATTGCTTAAATGTTTGCTTTTTTCAGATCTCTGAGAATATCATATTAATACTTAGTGATTTAAATAAATATTGTTCTAAATCAAAATGAAGGTGGAATTTAATTAAAATAAAATGCAATATATTTACGTAAAATGCTTTTATTAATAGAGTACTACAGTTGCTATTAATTTCTAAAATGTCAAGCATATGTTTGAGAAAAACTACCTTGTTACCACCGAAATAGTTATTTCTTTATACGGTACAGTTTCTAAAGAATCATAATGTATTTTTAACAGTTAATCAAATTAAATGAATAATGAAGATAAACATAAATTACTAAACTAATTGAATATTCTAAATAATTACACAAAAGTTTTCATAACATAATTCAAAAGAATTGTAATTATTAAGAACATATTTTTTGTACATGCTAAAATTACTAATGAAAGTTATAGACTTTTGAGTATAACATTATGGTACTTAATTTTTTTTTTTAAATTCATAATTAAAGAATTGTAATTTTTTAATTTTAATTTATTTTAATTAAATTTAATTAAATTAAATTTAATTAAATTAATTTTTAATTCCAATTTAAATGTATTTTATTTACAGTTTAATTTAATTTAATTTAAATTTCTTTCATTTAATTTTATTTAATTTAACTAATTTAATTTAATTTAAATTAGTTAATTTATTTAGTATTTTATCTTTAATTTATTTTATTTAAATTTATTTTAATTTAAATTTAATTTTATTTAAATTAATTACAATTTTACTTAATTTAAATTAGTTAATTTATTTATTATTTAATCTTTATTTTATTTAATTTAAATTTATTTTAATTTAAATTTAATTTTATTTTAATTTAAATTTAATTTTATTTAAATTAATTACAATTTTACTTAATTTAACCTAAATAATTTAATTTAAATTAATTTAATTCAATTTAATTAATTTTGAATTAAATTGAATGCATTGGAAAAGAAAAGCAAATAGTTGAAAATTGTTTTTTAAACAATTTTGCTTTTATTTTAATTTTAGAAGACGAGATCAATTTGAAATTTATATAAAATTACAAATCTTCTTTGTTATTTTTTTCTTGTAAATAAGTAACAAATTATTCTAATTGTATTTTTACATAAATGTTAGTTTGTTGCTAGAAAAAATATTTTCTTATTTCAGTCTTATACCAAAAATCGCAAAATATTTTGGACGACAAAAACTTGAGGAAAAAAAAAAAATTATGGAACTAATTACATTAAGAATTGCTAGTTTCTGTTTACAAGTAAAAAAAAAATTACAACACTTAGAATGTAACTTGAAAAAGCCAAGCTATTTTACCTGGATTTTTTTTTTTTTTTTCTACTTTTCAAATCATTTTAAACCTGAAATGCAGTATGAAATAGCCCCAAAGAGGGAAAAAAAGAATAAAAGCTAAAATTGTTTTAAGTTACCTTCGCGGTTTATTTACGAAACCAGAATTGAAAAAAATTTAAAAAAAAAAAACATTTAATGTAAGATCTGAGTGAAAAAAAATTGAGAGCTAAACTACTTTTTTTCAGTAATTGTTAGCCGTATTTTCATGAATCTTTTGGACAGAAGATGCGAAAAGTGGTTGATTTTTTTTTTTTTACTCATTTGCTTCTTTTTTTAATTTTGTTATTATTATTGTTTTACCTTTGTGAATGCTATACTTAAATTTTTATCTTTTCTCTTTTTATCAATTAATAAATTATTTTTCAGGCAAAAAATAAGCAAGAAAACCGTAGCCGCTGTTTTTACGTTTTTGAATTGCATTTTCAATTCCTTCTATTAGCTCACACTCTCCCTGTATATATATCTCGTTCAAATTTTCAATCATTCATAAAATACTTTTTATTCATCCTCTCAAGTTCAAATACATTTTTTTTAACTTGTAGTGGATGACACTTGGTGTTAATATAGTTTTTCAAATATTAATTCAGTAATTAAATTTAATTAATTAATTTCAGTTTTTTTATTTAATTGCATGTATTTAATAATAGATAGCTCAGATGTAAGAGAAAAATTTCAACTTTATTTGTAAAGGACTTTTCTACAATATAGTGAAATTGTAGTAGGAATTGACTTTAAAACTTTTTTTTTTTATATTACTTGTTTTACATTAATAAGACATGTTCAATGATATTATGATGTATTTTTCACTAAAAAGTCTATTTAATTATAATTTACAGTAATGATTTAATAAGGTATTGTTAAGCAAAATGTAAATATAATTAATAATTGTTTATTTTTGCTAATTAGTATTTGTACAAGCATATTAAACTTAAATTGATCTAATTTATCTGTCTGAATCTGTATTTTTATGTGAAACTCTCCCAATTTGTTAGGTACAAAAAAATTGCAATTTGGGGAGTTTTTTGGCAAAATTTACTGATGTATATCTTGTGAACTTGCGATAAAGGATTTTCTTACGGAAAGTTCATGCGGGCTATGATTTAAAAGCATAGATAAATAGATATTACCCAGTCTGAATTATAATATGAATGCAATAGTGGATAATATGAATATATCACTATGCAATTTAGTAGAACTTATTCTTTTTATACTTATGCCAGACTAGTGGTTTAGAGGTAATTCTATCAGACCAGCTTGTAAATGTTCGATAGTTTTAATCGTTTGGCTGTATCAAAAGATTCGGCAAGGCTTAAAAAAGAAAAAGACTCAATGGAAATCACGACCAGGTTGTTAACGTTTCACATCAGAATTTAGATGAATTAATAAAAGTCTGCAATGTTATACTTAAATACTGGATAGTTACCCTTGTAAAATAATTTAAAACTCTAAGATAATCTACATTAAAGATGCCACAGGGATCACAGATCTGCATTAAGAATCCCACAAGGACTGTTTGTGGCACACTTTATGAACACTATTTTTTGATGCATAAGAACTTTGTATTTTAATTCATTCATATTGTGCTGGACAAAATGTTTGTATTTCTATTATTGTGTGGACAAGATTTCGTAATCAAAAAAAATCTAATGATTTTTACTTGACTAGGAAGATAGACTTGAGACTTTAGCAGTTTTTAGACTTGAAACTTAGATTTAAGACTTGTCAGGAATTTTGTACAGGTGTATTCTGTGCAGTTATAACCCAAAAACATCTTAGAATTGTATCTCCATGTAATTGTCGCCGGACTTTTCAGAATATGCATAAGATGAATTAAAAAACTGCATTCTTTTTACAATTAATAACAATTAAAAAACTACATAAGATAACTATATAAAAACTATGTTAAAAAACTATATAACTATAAAACTATATTTTAAATGTTATTTTTAAATGTATTTCGGTTATTTTTTTTTTTTTTTGTCATTTGAGGAAATACTCATAAACTTTTTATGGAATGTATAGAGTATAAATAATAATAAAATGCAAAGACAAAAAAAAAAAAAAAAACGATATAAATGACATAAAAATTGGAAATCGATATTTTCAAAAGGAATTATAGATGTTCCAATTTTTTTTTGATATTGTCTAGGTGTTTTTGTAAATAATCGATACTACTAGACAATACAAGACCAAAAACAATTGAATTTGAATAGCCAACATCCTCCTCCAACTTTTAATTTTAATTTTAATTTCCCATTTCCCGAAAGTTTTCAAATTAAATAATTTATTTATTTATTTTTTGCAAATCGTAATAACCTTAATAAAAGAAATAATTTTAAGTTATGAGAATTAATGTTATTTTTTTAGAACATTAAAAGCAATCAATATTGTTCTAAATTAAAAATAACAATCTTTCGGTAAATGCCCATAAATTCAATTATTGTTTTTTTACATAGAAACGATTAATTTTCTTTGGTGTTTAGTTTTGATTAAGGAACTCGAATGAGCTTCTGAGCAAAAGCAATTAATCTTATTCACATTAAACCGCAAGTTGTACAGATCCATTTAATTAATTGCTTTTATAGAGTTCCAGTTGACATTTTCGTAAATCTTCAGGTAAAATCAATTTTCTGGCAATCTGCTTTTGTGAGTATCAAAACACCTGCTATTTTCTAAACCCCATAAAGGAAAAGGCATTAGCCATTTTTTTTTAAAAATTTAATGCTCTTAGTTCAAGGAAATGAGAATGTCAACGATTCGAAATAAATATTTGATTTTTGTCTGCAGGGAATGGTAATTGAATTTTCAACACAGTATTCTTACTCACTGCCAGATTTTGAAAGTCGTACCATGTTTTCTTCTTTATTTTCCATCTGCCTGCATGCTGAGGATTAAGATTTCCTTTTCATCCTGCTTTGTAAGTGGCAACAAAGGAGAATTGCAGACGACTTTACTTTTGAAACAATTTCGAAGTTTATTCTTTTTCTTACAAGTTCAACAACGAAATATAATCTGCTTTTAGTTTGATTTTAAAGATTCAGCTTGTAACTTATGCTGCATCGAAAAGAAATATTGAAGATTTTACAAGGCTATTTAATGTTTCAAATTTGAAGGTAGAAATAAAAGAATTTATTGCAAGATTAATGTAAATATATATTATTTTCAGAAATTTGTACTTATGAAAACTTAAAATATTTTATATTAACTAAAAAGATATTGTGTTAAGAAATAAATGTTTAAAAAATAGCAAAATATTAATATTAAATTTAAGTAAAAAAGTGTGTGTTACACACACACACACACATATATATATATACATATACATATATATGTGTATGTGTGTACTGTGCGTGTTTCTGAAATAAATTTTTCCTGAAAATACAGTCTACAATAAACTTATTAAATTTTAATACTGTGTAAAAGGAAATAAAAAATATACTATACCAGAATATATTAAAATATATAGATATAATTTTTCATACTACATTCTATTTTGGAAAAAATTAGTTAATAATAATTACATGTCCTTTTCTCCGTATGCCACCGTCAAATTATCAGTACACATTTTTAAAAAAAATGTTTTAGTAACATTTATTTAATTTTTAGTAAACAATAAGTTTAAACCTAAATACTTCAATGATAGGATAAATAATCATACTACTTTTAATTTAAAATGGTTAAAATTAGTTTAATATTGAACACATAAAATGTATTTATAAAAATAATGCAGAATATTTATTTAATCGATAAATTAAAATAATATCTACCCCACTTTTTGGAGTTCATTTATTATAAGAGCAATTTCTTAACAAAGCGAATAAATTTTATTTATTTATTTTAAACACATTACATTTAAGATTAAATACTAAATAAATTACCGATATATGCGACTTTATTAAATTAATCGATAAATAATAAATAGATAAATCTTTATTTATTTAATCGATAAATTATTAAAATTATTAACATTATTAAAATTTTACCATATATTTTAAAAAAATCTTTTATTATCAGATCATTTTTTAACAAATATTATTTATTGATTTTTAATACATTAAATTTTAAATAAATTACCAATATATGCAACCTTATTAAATTAATCTATAAATTAATCGATAAATAATAAATAGATAAATCTTTATTTATTTAATTAATAATTTAAAGTAATATCTAACATGTTTTTAAGAGTTCATTTATTATAAAATCATTTTTAACAAAGCCGAATAAAATATTATTTATTAAATTTAAATACATGGTACTTATTTTTAAATAAATTACCAATATATGCGACTTCATTAAATTAATCTATAAATTAATCGATAAATAACAGATAAATCTTTATTTATTTAATCGATAGAGTAAAGTAATATTTACCATATTTCTTTAGAATTCTTTTAATATAAGAGCATTTTTTAACAAAGGCAAATAAATATTATTTATTAATTTTTAATACATTAAATTTTAAATAAATTTCCCATATATGCGTCTTTATTAAATTAATCGATAAATAATAAATAGATAAATATCAATTTAATCGATAATTTAAAAAGTAATATCTACCCTATTTTTTAAAAGTACATTTATTAAAAAAATTTTTTTTAACAAAGGTAAATAAATATTATTTATTAGTTTTTAATAGATTAAATTTTAAATAAATTTCCCATATATGCGAATTTGTTAAACTAATCGATTAATAACAAATAAATCTTTATTTATTTAATCGATAAATTAAAGTAATGCCTATCATATTTTTTAACAGTTCATTTATTATAAGAGTATTTCATTTACAAAGGCGAATAAATATTATTCATTAATTTTAAATACATTACATTGATTATTTAATACATTATACTTTCTGTTAAATAAATTACCATTATATACGAATTTATTTAATCAATTATGTGAATTAAGATATAATTTTATGTGGAACTAATTTCATTTACATTAAATAATATAGTAATTAAATATATAATAATATAATATAATTACACACATATATATATATATATATATATGTGTGTGTATATATATATATATATATATATATATATATATATTTATAATATTAATAATAATATAGTATAATTATAAAATAAATGTGAAGTTCATCTTTATGAGTTCGTCATTCTTGGTTTATTATATGCTGTTTCAGATTACAGTTCAAAAAGCACTGCCAGCATAATGCAAGTAATTTTCTTAATTATTAACCGGTGATTTTCTTCCTCCAATTAAAGCTCTCATTATCCCAGGAAAATGCATCTGGCATTCTTCAGTGAAGTAAATTAGATAATATCTTTTAAAGAAGCTTATTTAATTTCTCAAGAAAAAGGAAGATCTTACATTGCATACTTCATCCCAACAGAAGAGAAGTAGCATATGCCGAGTTGAAATGAGCTTCTGTACTTTTATGTTCTGGAAAATGTTTCAGTCTTTCCAATTAGGAATTTTTCAAAAATTCATTAACTGGACAAAAATTACCCTAACGCAGCTTTTGACAAAATAGACGACGGTTATTAGTTTTAATTAGAAAATGCAAATTATAAAAAATATTTTTAATTATTAATCATTATATCTATGATGCTTGTATTAATTAAAGAGTAAAAATAAAAACATATGTAGTTTTAAAAATATTAATCTTCCTATTCTAATAATTTTAATTCAGAAGATATATAATAAACGATTTCTCAAACATGAAAAATATTACTAAGAATTTAAAAATTTGAAAGGAAAATATTTCTATTAAAATTGATTAATCCACGGCAATCATGCAAATTCTAAGAATTATTGAATTGAAAACATTTGAACGAAAACATTTTGAATAAAACGTTTAATAAAATTATCGAAACTTTTAAAAGAAATATTAATAGTTTCAAAATATGTCATCAAAATATTTTTATTTTCAATATTCAATGATTTTCATTATTATTTTTAAGTAATGTTCTCTTCTGCATTAAGGGGTTTTAATTGTTCAAAAAAAGTGCTAAAGTTAAGTAAACAATTACCATCATTTATTTAATAACTTATAATTATTACTATTATTTAATAATTTTTAATTTAATTTAAAAAATATTTTGATCTAGAATGAGGAATTAAAAATGTTTTATACACAAATTCATTCACACATAACTCCTTTCTTTAATCCAAATAAACTTTTTGATGATATATTATATTTCTTGAAAATAAACTGAATTATTAGAAGTTATGTTATAAAACTTAAAAAAAACAAGCTGCATCGTAAGAAATTGTTTATTTTATTTAATTTTTATTAATGTTTCTATTATAATTTATAGTTATCAGATTTTGTTATTGTTACTTCTATTAGTCACTAGAACGTTTTGGTCATTGTAATGTAAAAATTATAGGTTTTGTACAGTACAAAAATACAATCTCTAGCAATCATTCTCTTAATATCTGACAACGCACCCTAATATAAACAAGACAGTCTAATTTAAATCCCTATCCATATAAATATATATATATATATCACCATTTTTTTACTGTACATATGTATAAATATGATATAGCATTGTGCAGTTTTATTTAGAAAAGTGATGATTATTTCATGTTTTTTTTTTTTTTTTTTTTTTTTTTTCCAGAATATTTTGATCTGTAAATATAGTAGATATTTTCAAAACTTTTTATAGATCTATAAATTTCGTTTTCAAGAAAGAATTTTAAACAGTGTTATTCCATTTAGATTTAAAAAAAAAAAAAAATTGCCATCACCATTTCAAGTAAATTAAAATTAAATTAAAAATTATCAAGTTCCCTTTAATTTCACATGCAAATTAAGCATTTAACTTTCTAACTAAGGTAAAATACTTTAATCAAACGAAAAAAAAAAAAATTACTGCTGTTTAATATTTTATTAGATCAAAATTGTGTACTTGTCTGATTGTTATAAATAAATATCCTAATTTTCATTCCAGAAATACTGCAAAATCCCGAAATTTAATTTATTTTACCTACTTGATATTTAAATTTTCATGTTAACATTTATGTTTCCTTTGTTGCCAGAATATTAAGCTGATTTTTTATCTGTCAAAAATTAGTACTGAATAGATAATGTCATCGTCCATAATGTGAAAATTGGTTAAATATGAATAAAACTATTGGTGAATACAATACATTAAACGAGAGCATTTTTAAATAGTTAATATGTCTCTCAAATAATTAAATGGTACTGTTTAAGTATTTATGGAAATATCATTGTCTTTGATAATTTTTTTTTTATGATTAATTAATTTTTTTGATTAATTAATTTTTTTGTTAAAAAAAAGAATACCAAAAGAAAGGCATTCTAAAAAATGGCGAATGGATTGCGACCTTTTATTGATTGTTATTTGTCAATAGTCATTTAGAATAAAGGTTGATTAATTCATAGACATTTGGCTAAAATGTAATATGAAAACCTTATAAGATTCATTTAAAATTCATTAAGATCAGTTGAAGAAATTTATTTAAATTAGTAAAAATGCTAAAATTCGTTTGATCTCCAAAAGTACAAACAAAATAAAATGGGAAAAATTATTAAGAAATGTAATGAAAACTTTGAATTGTTGAACAGTCAAAATCTTTAAAATAGTGCAATACAATTTTTAATTTTTAAGCAAAATGTTTCCACTGGATGCTTTTCAAAAGCATATAATTCACCAAACAAAAAACTGTGTATACGCTACAATTTGCACTTTAACTGAAAAAAATTAAGATAATTTGATATCAAATGAACATTTGGTATCAAACTATTTAAATTTTTATAGGCCAACACGAGCATAAATATATAGCATTTTTGATTAAATAATTGGTAATTAAAAATTTTTACTCATGTTTACACATTATTTTGGGGAATATTTATTTCAAACATCTACAATATTTATGTCAAAGGTTGTCAAAGATCGAAAAAAAAATATTTTCACATATTACAATTTATATGTATTCATTTATCTATATGAAATAATTTTGTTTCTAATAAAGCAATACAAAATGTTAATAAATGCTAATAAATTAATTAATTAAGTATGTTTATTTAATTCTGGATATTAAATATATAACACGTTTTAATCAAAGAATTCCTTACACGTTTAAATGAGTTTACCCCTGTCATTTCTGAATGATTAAATTGGTGCAAAAAAAGTCTTACTGATATATTACGATTATTAGCATAGAAATTTATAATTATATTTTGATTATAATTCCAAAAGTTAAATTATAGTGTTCTATACTTTTTATTATATCTAACAAATTATTCTATTATTACAACTCGGCATAACGTTTTAGCTGCCAATAGATGGCAGCACGCTATTCATTCCATTAGTCATTAAATAATATTTAGTACTATCAAAAATTGAGAGAGAGGAAAAAAAATTAGGTAAACCCGGTAAAAATGTAGAGAACAGTAAAAAAGCCAGAATAAATTTTTACAGCAACAAAAAATTATCTGTTAAGTTAATAAATAATGAACTGAACTTGTTTTAGGAAAAAAATAATTACGTAATTTTCTATTTGCCCTATAATTGTATACACAAAGAATAACTTAAAATTTATCAATAATTTATTGTTGAATTTTATTGCTACATAGGTGAACGTAGATTTCCAGTTAAATGAATATTATATTCAAATCTTGAAAGACGAAAAAATATCTTATCAGTATAATTCTAGTCTTTTAGAAAATATTTTGGAATCTGTTTCGAAAAAAAAAATTAAGAAAAAAAAGATTGATTAATATTTTTATGTTTTTAGTTTATTGCTTTAAACATAAAGCATGCTTTTTAATATGACGTTTTAAATAATTTAATAATCTAACTAAAATTGAACAGAAAATTGGATTGAAAAAAAAAAAATTAAGCAAACAGAATACAAATAAGCTTTAATTAGTTACATTTTCTAAATTAATGTGTGTCAAAAAAAAATCGTTATTTAGATATCTAAAATCAGTTTAGATTTTTTTATGAAAAATCTAATTTGAGAAGATTTCTCCATTTGTAATCTTAAAACCGATCATGAAACAAAAGCAATTCAATTAAAATAATTAACATTATCATTTTCGGTTAAATCTACTACATAGATTAATTCAAATTTCTTATTTAAGAAGAAATAATTAAATTTTTTTCTCATAGAAAATATTTTTTTCGAATATATATTTTGCTGAATATTTTTAGAATAATTCTAAAACTTTTGGTACTTTTTATAGATTTTTATGACTTTATACATATAAATTTTTAACTTTATATGTATTTCGTTCGATAAATTTTAAATCAGGGTAAATTACATAAAATAGAAGAATGTTTTTAGAACAGAAAAAAATATTTGTTAATTTAATAAATAATGAAGTGAACTAGTTTCAGGAAACAACTGAGTAATTTCTTATTTCCTTAATTATTATATGCACAGAGAATAGCTGAAAATTTATCAATAATTTATTGCCGGCGTTTACTTTTATATATGCGAGCCTAAAAGTGATAATTTTAAACAATTCTAAGAAAGGTCATACATTCTTCGAATTATTAGTTCAATTTACGTACAATTAAAATCCTGGTGGGGAAAAAAACTTTATTATTCCATTTTAAACTTAATGTAAAGTTTTTTGTACTCAAATATATTTAAATTGTATTCATTAAAGAATATCGACTCTGCACACTGTAAAATACATGAATTCCATTTCTACTTGATTGATGTTAAAAAAATAATAATAAATTATAATCACAACTGCCAAGCTTCGAAAAACTATATTTATAAATATGGAATCTTATTATTAACAAAAATATATTTAAAATTTTAATCTATGTTTCCTAAATTCTTCTTCATTGGCGTAACATCCCTATGGTGGCCCAATGCCGGCTGCCTTCTATTTCAAGACAGGAGATGTTTTCTCTTTACGGGGTAAAATTGTCAGCCCTAAGCCCTACTTACGGGACCTACGGTTTAAAGTGCACCTATGGCACATCTGTGGACTACAAACATCCGTGGCACCGCTGGGACTCGAGCCCGATACCTATGGTATCGGGAGCTATCAATAGACTGTCAGGTCCCTTTCCTAAAAATTGTAATCATAAATGTTAAAAAAATCAAATACTTTAAAATTCTGGAATATAATTGACATGGGTTGATAAATAGTGGTATTTAGTTGATGAATCAGGATCTTATTTAAAGCTACACCAGTTATGAGGAATTTTTCTTAATTGCTTTCATAATTTTTTATTATTAGCTTCATGTCTAGATTCAGGTGGGGCAATGAACCTGCTAAATGTGTTCACCATGTCATAAATAGACAACAGCCTTTTAGTGAATTAGTATTTTTCTAAAATTAGACAAGTGTTTTTTCTACGGACTTTCTAAGAAAACTTCCTAACACCAGGAAAATTACACCCAATTATTCTGATTGGTGAGAGTGGACTCATTTCCTCAGTGTTATTAGCATCGTTCCTATAATGGTGGAAAATTATAATGTCCAGAGAGGATTTTTAAATACACTGCCAGAAGTTTGACATCTTATTAGATAACACATTAAAAATTGCAATTAGGAAGTCTGAATCTGTCACACATTATATCTGCTCATTGACGTATCAAGATGTTTTTCAAAAATTTTCAAATATGTCAATGTTTTTTAATAAGTTAAAAAAAAACTGAAATGATGATCTCTTTCTTGAGTCAAAGGTCATAAGGTCATTTGATAAGGAAAATATTTTAACAGATGAAGCCTTACCTAAATACACCACAAAAATAAGTACATACCATACCATCATGCATGCCATACCATACCATTCACTACATATATACCGATACGTACATATCCATGCATACTATTCTACGGATACATTATTCCCCCATTGCTCACAAGAATTCTTAATTTGAAATTTTTTAAATTGATAATTACTTCAGATTTATGTTGCACTAAATAATAAAATCAGAAATCTTGCAACTAACTCAAGAAAAATCAAAATTAATGCTTAATTATACATTCATCTACCATTTTATATGGTCATATTTAATGGAAATAGGATCTCTAACCTGATCTTCAGAAGAACCGATACTTATTAAACATATCGGCTTACGATTCAACACTAAATAATAAAAGGGTTTAAATTTCCTTAATAACACAAATGATTAGTTTCCTTTTATTCATTTCATATGTTCCACCCCCCAAGTTAAAAGTACACAGTATTTTTTGTTCAATAATATTTTATTGCAAAATACTTCAATACTTTTTTCTTCACTTAAATTTAGACTTTCCTAAAAGCTATCAATTTAATACTGAGAAGCAACTCTAAAGAATGGGGAGAGGGGGATAGAAAAGGAAGAAAGTACTAATTTTCGAATTCTTTCAAGAAAATTCTTCAGGCAATGTTTTGCTCTGGCTTTTTCCTCTCTGCTCTCCTAACGTAAAGCCGCATCTCCATGAAAATTTAATGCACACTTAACTGACGAATGATACCATAGTTGTAGACTTTGTCTTCAATTCAAACATTCTAGTACCGTCTTTGGGGTTGTGCCGCCATTCATATTTAAAGACTTTGCCAGGGAGGTACTTCAACTTCTACTTCTTCTTCCTCGAACCCTCCATACAACTGCTATTTCTAATGCCATTCAGCAAAAAAAAAGTCCTGAACTCTTCATTTTCTTTTCATCTGTAGCTGTAAATTCTTATATATATTTTCAGCAAGAAATGATGCATTGCTTTCTGCTGGCACCATGTGGGTGAGTTGGTGGGAGATGGGTTTTATTTATTCAGCTGTGAAGGTCTGATTCCGATTCAAAAAGCTTCAAATGTATCGATTTTCTGTCTCTGCTAACAATGCGATTTTTATTGTGTGTGTGTGTGGAAAAAACATGTGCTGAATTGCATTTAAACTGTGGGTAAATGATAGTTTTTGTGTTTCTACGTTTCTAATATCATAGCATTTAGACTTGAAAGAGTTTTTTCATGAAAAGAAGAAAAAAAAATAGAATTTCATTCTTTATGTTTCGTTATAGTTGTTAGCAACAATACTGAAGAAGGAAACTGAAATACTACGAAACTTCAATAAAAAAGAAATTGACTGTTCAACAGTTTTTATTTGATTTTTAGCATTATAGTTAAAAAAACTATAAAGCCTTGCAATAATTCTATAACCTGCTCTGATTTTTATAACGTAACCATTTTAAAATTCGAAATTGTTTCAAAAGTAAAGTCGTCTGAAATTGCCCTTGTTGCCACTTAGAAAGCAGGATTAAAGGGAAATCTTAATCCTCAACATGCAGGCAGACAGAAAATAAAGAAGAAAACATGACATTGCGTTCAAAATCCTGATTTTTCTTCCAGTAATTTTAAACTTTGGCAATATTATATTTGTAAGTTAATTATGTCTAATGCTATATAATTATAGTTTTAAAATAATTATTTAAATTCCAAACTAATATCAAAGTAATCGATATTTTGGAGCTTTTATTTAAAATTGTAATTTATTTAATTCCTTACTTATTTTAATTTTGAATTTATTACAAAATAATTACAAATATATTACAAAATAAAATTGCATGACTTGTTTTTTTTTTTATCTTGTAAGTACAATGTAAGCAACATTAGGATTTGGTTTAAAATATTTTCTATTGTATGTTTCATTAGCGTGTAGAGACATGACTATCATCCAATTACCAGGCTGAAAGATTTTAATTATATATACTTATTAAAATTTACCCTTGTAGGTATTTTTTTCAAAATATATATATGACAATAAAATCTCTCTATATCTCTAGATAATTGGATTACGTCGAATTAAAATTGAATTGAAATTATATACTTAAAGTAATAAATGTTATTATGAAAGCATAATCTCTGTATTGAAAATAAACTTGAGATTTTAATTTTATTAATATTGATTAATAAAATGTTACCATCTTTTTATTAGTCTGTCTACCATGCTGAGTGTCTCTGAGGAGATCTTCTGAGTGTCTCTGAGGAGATCTTCTGAGTGTCTCTGATTAAAAGTAAAGAATTTGTGCAATGCTTATAAGATATTTAATATTTTTTAATTATTTATAAGTTTGAATAAAATAAAAGTTCATTATAAACGTTAATTATATTTATCATGATTGTAACCTATTTAATATGTTGAACATTAAAAACTATTTAAACTTTAACACTATTATTATTGTATTTGTTGTATATCTTAATTGCAATATTATTAGTATAATTATTTTATATTGTAATTGTAGTACTATTATTATTGTTATATTTTTTTAATTTTGTTAAAAATCTTTATAAAACTAAATAAATTATAATTCATTTACTAAATTTTATACACGATACATAAATGTTCAATTAGAATTAAATATTTCATTTAATTATATATATATTTTTTATTAATTTAAAACTGTTTAAAAGTTTTATTCATGTAATAAATTCTAGAAGTTTAATTGCTTGAAACTATTATTATTCCATTTTTATATTTTGTTCCAAATAAATGTTAGTCCAAATAAATAACATACCAAATAAAAACATTCGAAATAAATGTTAGTAATTCATGTTCATAATAACTTTAAAATATCAATTAATATTAGACATATGATCTGCTATCTTATTAAAATAAAAAATATCAACAGCACGTTAACATATAATTGCCTACCGCAGTGTGTATCACCCATTTTAATAATATTAGCAATATAGATATACAGCTTAACAATTCTGACAATAATAGCAACCTTTTTGCAAATAAGCCTTACGTCACATCACCATGTAATGAGTCAGTTGCTATTTACGACATTAACATTTACATTTGAATTTTGATGTTAACTTTTTGCTATTTCTTGTTATAAATGTAAGACGACTTTGACTGTTGCATGATGACTATTGCATGAAAAGAGCATTTTTTCATTTCTAAGAAGTCACCAAAAAAATTTAAGCCACTAAATCAGTAATAGCTAAATTACTAGCATTGAACACATACATTAAAATATTATAGTAAAATTCGGAATTTTTTAAAATAGTATATTTGTATAAATAATGTTATCATTTACCTTTATGAAAAAGAGTATCATTTGCATTTAAATGAATTGCATTAAATTTTATAACTTTTGTGTGCTGTCATAGATATTCTAAATAAATTTAAATGATCTTGATATTATTGAAGGTAATTGTTTGATAAGTAAAACTGTTAGATATTTGAACGAATTATTATTAAAAATTTTTTGAAGCTTCGCTGAAATTTACTTGACTTTGCAATTGTGCTGTCTAGCCTCTCTTGCAATGCATTTCAAAAGAAGAAACTTGTATTTATTTGTTTCCAGTTCCCTATAACCCTTTATCATAATATTAAAATAACATTAATAGCTATAATAACAACTAGCAGTTTTTAAAAGAACTTTAATAATGAATAGCTATTTTCTATGTTTTAATCATTTGTATCACTGACAAAACATTGTATTTGTGCATATTTTGCAAAAGGAAATAATTTTTAAGTAAAAAGAATAAATAGAAAATATTATATAATTTCCCTTCTTTCTAAGATACAGCTGGAAATAAAAATAATAAAAATGAATCATGAAATTCAAAACAAAGAAAAGAAACACATGATGCACCGTAAATTTTCTTGAGTAGCAACAGCAATTTTTTTTGTTTTTGTTTTTGATCAAACATATACATAAAAAAATTTAGTGTTGTTCATTTTTCAAAAATAATATTATGTATTCTTTAAAATAATTTTTCTTCTTCCAGCATCTTTTATCTAAGATATAAATAACGTCAAATTCTCATTACTGTCAGCATCACAGCATTGTTTGAAGCGTACCACCTCTGGAAAATTCAATAATACTAAATCAACGCAAAACAACATAAATAAATATACTACAGGAAGGCACACCTATTTTTTCCATTTCAACGCTTTCATTTCCAGAAAGCAAGCTTAACAACAACAGTGCTTCGATACATTTGCAAAACTCATCTATTCCCACTAAGGAAATGATGTATTCAGGTTTTCCTCTTTTTTTTTCATTAAATAATGAATGAGAAAGAAGATTTTCTTTCCCGTTCGGAAACGAAGATGGACGAAAAAAAGTAGTAACCAAATGAAAGCGTATAAAAACGCATATCCCCAAAAGAAGTTAGTGATATGATTCCCTAAAGGTAGCTACGTTTCTTGCCAGGAAGAAGAAAGGACAGCAAATGTCATACTGTGTTTTTTTTCTGGTAGTTCTTATTAGTTGTTGAAATTTGCAGAAAGGTATCAGTTTTCTGCAATGAAGGCAGCTTATAAGAGTTGATAATGTAGTTCACCTTTAAATAGCTGTTTCATTATTTTCTAGAGTTAAACAGTTTTTGACCTTTAAATAGCTGTTTCATTATTTTCTGGAGTTAAACAGTTTTTCACCTTTAAATAGCTGTTTCATTATTTTCTAGAGTTAAAGAATTTTTCACCTTTAAATAGCTGTTTCATTATTTTCTAGAGTTAAACAGTTTTTGACCTTTAAATAGCTGTTTCATTATTTTCTAGAATTAAACAGTTTTTTGACCTTTAAATAGCTGTTTCATTATTTTCTAGAGTTAAACAATTTTTTTCATCTTTAAATAGCTGTTTCATTATTTTCTAGAGTTAAGCAGTTTTTCACCTTTAAATAGCTGTTTCATTATTTTCTAGAGTTAAATAGTTTATTTAAAGTCTAGGTAAAAATAGTATCATAGATTATCATGATATATATATGAGTATGATTTAATGTATGGTATATGAATATGATTTAATGAGTTTGATATATGAATATGATTTAATGAATTTGATATATGAGTATGATATAATATGATATGATGAGTATGATATACGAGTAAGATATGATGAATATGATATAATAAGTATTATATATGTATGATGAATATTATATATATATAATGAGTATGATATATGAGTAATTCATTATGATTAAAAATAACCTTTTAATTGGCAGATGAATTCAAATAAAATCACATCACGAATTCCTGTTTTATAATAGATAATTTTATCTTTTCATTTGAAGTATCGTAACTGTTAATGTAAAAAATAAACTTTCAATGTAGATATAAGATGCTTTCATAAAAAGTTAGTTCTTAAAGCTGATTATTAGCATTGCTGATGAATGATAGTTTAGAAAGATTTATAAAAATAACATTTTGTTACTAAATGCAAATGCTGTTCTGTGTATTTTTTTTTCTGATTGTCCTTATTAGTTGTTGAAATTTGCAGAAAGGTATCACTTTTCTGGTAGCCTTTATTAGTTATTCAAATTTGCAGAAAGGTATCAGTTTTCTGGTAATCTTTATTAGTTATTGAAATTTGCAGAAGTTAAGAATTTTCTGGAACGAAAATAGCATATAACTGTCGATAATGTAGGTCACCTTTAAATAGTTGTTTCATCATTTTCCACAGATAAGCAGTTTAGTCGAAGTCTAGGATGAAAATAGGATGGTAGATGTTATGTTATATGATATGACGAGTTTGATATATGAGTAATTCTTCATTATAATTCAAAATGAATTTTTTAATTAGCAGATGAATTCGAATAAACTCATATCACAAATTTCTGTTTTATAATAGGTTACTTTATGTTTTCATTTGAAGTGCTACAATAGTGAATATAAAAATAAGCTTTTCTTGCTACTATAATATAAGGAACTTTCATAAAAGTTAGTTTTAAATTTGCTTATCAGCATTGCTGATGAATGATAGTTTAGAAAGATTTACAAAACTAACATTTTGTTACTAAAATTTCTTATTGTAAGAAATGTGTTGGATATCACGTATCTTTGTTAGGTTTCACGTGTACAGATTCCCATTTAGCTTAACTTTTTGCATTATCTAGATATGGTTGTTTTATGTTATTAGATACTTTGGAATAACAGACATTTTTGAAAATTGCTGTAAAAATATATCTTAGTAATTTATCAGAATATTATTATAATATATTAAATCTATAATAATATTAAATATGTAGAAGTCATTAATTTCAATAGAAGTAAAAGTGCACTATAATGATTGGGTTAATTTTTCTTAAGAATATATTTAATATTTACAATTAAATAATCGTTACAGAAAAATAAAAAAATATACATTTAAAAAAAAATATGCTTTTAGAATGTAAACTAAATAAACATATAATTTAGTTAATAATTTTGAAATAAATTAAAAACATACACTTGCATTGGTCATTAATTAAATAAAGGCATGAAATATGAACGATAGATGTGAATGCGCAATTAGTTTTTTAAGTCCATTTCTGCAATAGAACATTTTAATAATAATTATTTTTAAATAGGCTTAACAGTACTAAAAACAAATAATTTTTTAAGATAAATATTTTTAAATCAATACATGGAATATTTGTTTAACGAATTTATTTTATTTGTCGAACTTAAATATGGAGATGAATTTCTTTTTTGTTCTATTGGTTGGAGAAGAAAAGATTTTAAATTTTCATACTCAGTGTACGAAATCAAAATTATCCAGATAACTGAATTTATTTTAAATAATTTATTTGTAACGTTATGAAACCGAAAAAAATAAGCCTTATTTAAAAAAAGGAATTTTTGTTGCAAAAATTGAATGTTTATTTAATATAGTGCAATATTATTCGAATCAAAAAATTTTTTTATTTAATCATAAAAATATGAGTTTTTTATTCTTCAAATATATTTATAAAGTTGATTTTAAAAATATAGAAATATTGACAAATTACAAAGATTTTTAAAACTTTTTTTTTAAATGCAACTGGCAAATACATATGCCATAAGGGATGCACCTTTGTTACTCAATTAACACTACCCAGGGGTGCGTTTAACTTGAAGATAAGCTACGAACACGGAGTAACAATACCCCCGCAAAGTTCTACGATCCTATTAGACCGGGACCTACGGTTTAAAGTGGATTCCGAAAGCACTACAAAAATCCATGGCACCGCCGGGATTCGAACCCTAAACCTTCGATACCGAGCACCTGAGCGATACCACTCTCCCATCAAAAGGCCCCTATAAAACAACCTTTGAAAAACCTTGTTTTTGCCCCAAAACTTTTAAATTATAACTTCTCTTTTCAAGAATCAATTAATCAACATATTTCACAAATGTTAAAATATATTCTTTAAAAATGTAAAGTTCTAAAATAACATATTGAAAATAACCACGTGAAACAAAAAATTAGGAAACTTTTAAGAAACATTTTTAACCAATAACATTCGTCCAATCTTTCTTTCTGAGACATCATTGGTTCCTTTACGATTACCCATAATTCCTATCCATATCCATGCTTTTTTTTTTCCCCGCTTATGGAATAGACTCTTGGAATAACTGAATGATTGTAGGGAAATTTGGCCGACACAAAAATTTATTAACCATCAAGAAGAGGATGGTTAAGATGAATTCCCTTTTCTAAATCGTAAGATGGAAGCACTAAAGATGACAATAAAAAGATTCTTGAGCAGTTTTGTTTTATTAATTGTGATTATTAAATCTAGAGAGGTTTTATTTCTGATGTCCTTATTTTGCATTTCTTTTCTTCTAGATTGCTTAAAGGAAATGTAAAAGTAAAAAAAAAAATATTTTCTTAAAAGAAGGATGATTAAATTTAGCAGTAATAAGATAGACTTTAAGAATATTTTTTTTTTTATCACAGAAAACAATTAAAGATGGTGTAGTCAAAAAAATCGTTTCATTTTAAATGTGTCTTTCAATTATTGTCTTTGATGTTTAGTTCTGCGTTACAGTTTATAAATAAATTTATTGATAACATTAAATTTATTATATATTCAAGAAATATTACTTATAATATATTTATTGTAAAGTTATTTAAATATACGATGTATTTTCTAAGTGTAAAAATAAATGGCATAATATTCCATTCAAGATAAGATTTTTATTTTTGTACTTTGCACTAGTTTATATTCAAACAAATATATTTTGCAATAAGATATGAACCTCAACATTCTTGAAAAAAAAATTATACTATTGAAATTAATGTTTTTCTAAAGTAAAGGAAATGCAAATAAAATTTTAATTTCTTTTATGTGAATAATTTTATATTATTAATAAATTAGTCAATTAAAATTATTGTAAAATTTTCCACAAACTTTCAGTTTGCTTTTTAAAAACTGACTGAAATTAAACAAAATTCAAATCATATTAGCTAGTGTACATGCTTATATTAAATTAATTTTTATCATATTTTTACAAAAATTACTTAAATGATTAACATTTTTTGATAAATGAGGTTCACGTTGCTTAAAATTAAAATGTTAAAATAATATGATTATATAGCCCTTTTTTAAATATATTTTTTCTTCATTTGTTATGTATTCTTCTAATAGTCAATTAAATTCACAATGAATGTTAAATCTCATAATTATTAATAGAAAATAATATAAAATATTTATAGAGATAAAATAATACAATATTAACATAACATATTTTCAGTATATTGAAGCAATAATTCAAAAATTTTTATTAAAAAACATGAAATAATTTTATTACCGTAATAAGTTTTATAAAACTAGAAAAAACTAGTTTTCTGTTTTTATAAAACCTAATATTTTTATCAATACATTTATTCGCATTAAATAAATTAGATATCCCCATTTTATATACAATTTTGGTTTGAAAATGTTTAAATTAGAATTTAAATAACTTATTTATAAATTAGATTTATTGTAAATTATATTAGTTTACTTCTCAGCTGCAGTAAAGCATAACTCCGAAGGGATTGGTTAGTAGATAAAATGTTGCCTGTGTAAATAAAAATGGACGTTTATATATTCTGATGCAACTTAAAAACTGTAGCATGTTTAGTGTTCTAATTTTTTTCTCTGTAGTTATTATCATGAGTACTTGTGTCTAGCCAGACAATTACTAATAAATTTGAATAAATTTTTTTTTTTAAAAAAAAAAAAAATTTGCCTCGCATGTCTGTCTGATGCTACCTAGTAGCTTTTTGGCGCCCTCTAGTAGCTTGATTTAGAAGTTTTCTTTAAATTAAAAGTTAATTTTTTAAAAATTAATTAAAGTAAATTATTTTAATATTCATTTTCTTAAATATATGTGATTATATTATTTTTAAATATGTTTCGTTCAAATATTTTATTAAATAGGCTTATATTTTTATTTTCGAATTTTTTTTAATTATAAATAGTTATTCATTATAATTTTTTTCTTGACAATTTGACAATCCGCAATACTTAATCTTTATCAGTGTTTTTGCAACTGCGAATGATATTTCCTCTTGATTCCTTTGAATCTTTATCTTTCTTAATAAAACTAAAAATCGTTTTTTCGTAAAAGTTCTAATTTTTTTATAACAGCATTTATTTTAAGCAGAAATTAATATGATGGATGAAAAAGGGACTTATAAATGTAAGATGTTTGATATATTCGTGAATGCTTTAACTAAATGAATAAAACTAAAAATATTTTGTAACCCGGCAGCATCTGCCAACTAATTGAGTGGTTGCCGGCCAGCTAATTTGAAAAGAGGAAATAGTTGAAATGTCAACACAGCGGGGGCATTCAGATAAGAGTATCTGTCTTTATAGAGGCAAGCTATCCCAAATATTACCCCCGTCCACTGTAAATAACTCTTTTTATGGCGGAATTATAGCTATGGGATCAATGAGGTAAAATATGTTTTTTTTTTTTGTAAATAGCTTTTGAAATTGTACTTTTTTTCCCCGATTAAATGAATGTGACAATTTCACTTCACTTTTTGGTTCATTCTATAAATGTTTCCTACTCTATTTCAATTTAAAATAATTCAAGTCATTTAATATATTCAAGTATTAAAGTCACTTTATTTCAAGTCAATTTTAAAATACATTTATTCTTCTGTCACTTTATATCTTCTTTTCAGTAAATAAGGTAAATACCCAGACAAAGCAAAGTAAACAGCTGTTTTATATAAATTATTCATTTTTTTTTTAATTTTTGAAAAATTTATCCTAACCGTATATATATATCTAATGTTCCAAACTGTAAGAGAAAGACATAAATTTTTGAATCGTAGATAACGTACAAAAATAAAATTATATTTATAAAATTTCATTTGTCAATTTATTAAAATCTGTAGCAACACCATACTATTGCAATCATTAATAGTTATATCAAACATTTTAATTTCATTGTTTACATATTACTTGAAAAAATTCTAAATCCAGAATAATTTTAATTTTAATCTGTGAATTTTCAAATATATCAAATATTATATTTGAAAAAAATCTTAATTAGATCGAATTTCAAAATACTTTTTATCGTAAATATATTATAATTTATTTTAATAGAAAATCAGTTTTATTATTTAAAATATGTAATAGTTTGATTTTTTAGTCGAAGATTTCTGCGACGAGTCAACAAAAAGTGTTGTTTTCTCTTTGTTTCTTTGAAGTAACTGAAGAGGCCGGAGTTTCCGCCTATTTTCAAAGTGAGCCCCTTGTGGTTTCGTGTATCACACCGTGTGATAATTAAAGGCATCATTCTAAAGCGGCTTAAAGTCATTCGATGTAAAGACCATTCATGTAAAGATCATTCGATGTAAAGACCAAGTCTATAGAATAGATTATGTTCATTTCGACCTTTTCTGTTCAACGTTTTTGTAGATTCAACAAGCCGTCATAATCTTATTTGTTATTTTCTGGACGTAGACAATAGCAACATCTCAACTAGTTTAGGAAAGTTTACTTTATTTAACGCTATTTTCAAAGTAGACGCGAATCTAAATTCTCTTGCAGCAACAGTTCATCTGGCTTTCAGGTTGCTCAGCTGGTTTATCGCTCTACTGTCATTTTTAAGCAGTTTAGTCTAATTAGATAGGACATACAGTTTAACGGGGATTCTGAACCACTAAAAAACATCCATGCCATCATCTGTAGTTCCAAAGGGCAAAGCACTAGCCAATTGGCCGTCAGTGATCTTGTTCATCTGGAAGTCCAGACAAAATAAAAGTTTCCCAATAAGAACTGTGACATTAACAACGATCTGTAAGAACTACATCTTCCAACGTCTTCCATCTTTCGTCTCTACCAACTGTATACACTGTAAAAAAAATAGAAGGACAGTGTTTTTTTTGCCAATTAATTTTCTTATTTTCTCCTAAAACTAGATAATGCAATTTATTAAATAACCCTTTTTTTTTTCATTTTAGGAAAAATTAAACATCTACCACTAATATTATAATAAAAAAGTATATATAATTTCCGATGTGTAAAAAAGTAGAAGGACACTTGCTAATATAGATTTAATTTAGTGAGTTATTTTCTTTATTAAATAGTGATTTTGCACATTGTTTTATCCTTTTCTGTCAAAAAAATCTAATTTGTTTAAAAGTTACAAGCTGGTGACCCGTTCTCAGAAATGCCTAAAGGAATTTTTGAGCGATTTTCAAAAAAGCCAAATTTCCGCATATCAAAATGATGGTAAAGGTATCAGAGAGATTGCTCTAATTGTTGCAGGTGAATCAATACTAATTTCAAACTTTATCAGAAATCCTTATAAAAGTGGAAAGATAAAAAAGATGTAGACCGAAAAAATAACACCACGTGATGAAAGAAAAACTTGTTCGTGGTGCTTAAGAAGAACAAAGGAACTTTTCAAAGGCAGAAATCAAGCAGGACTTAATCACGTGACGAAAAAAACAGTTTACAACTATATTAAAAGATCTAAAAATTCATTTTCAAAAAAAACGGGAACATCATCCTAAGTGGACACAAGCTCACATTAATAACCGTTTAGCGTGGGCTAAGGAGCACATGTCCTGGACTACAGAATGGATTTCTGTGATATTTTCCGATGAAAAGAAATTTAACTTAGACGGTCCAGACGGATATCTGCACTACTGCCATTGTCTGGGGAATGGAGACGAATACTATTCAACACGACAAATGGGAGGAGGGAGTTTAATGGTTTGGTTGGCTGTTGGATACGGAGGAAGGACAAGTCTGGTTTTCTTAAATGGTAGGCAAAAACATACATACTACATTCAAGTGCTGAATTCCGAGCTTCTTCCTTATCGCTCTGACTTGGGGGTAAGAGTGGAAGTTTCAGCAAGACGGAGCTTCCATTCCCACCGCGACTGGAATCAAAAATGGTTCCTAACAAATAAAAGTGGATGTTTTACCATGGCCAGCCAAAAGTCCTGACCTTAATATAGTGGAAAACATCTGGGAAATGCTAGTTCGTCGAGTTTATGCTGATGGAAGGCAATTTGATTCACTAACTCAGCTTCGAGAAGCATTGAATGACTCGTGGGACAATTTTTGTTTAAAAAAGTTCAATCTCTATACAATTCACTTCCAAACATAATATTTGAAGTTATAAAGGCCAATGGGAAGAACATTCCTTATTAAAATCACTATTTTTTTCATTCATTATAATGCTGTCCTTCTACTTTTTTTACAAAAGTTTCAAAAAGAGAAACTATTTTTTTGTTGCCATTAATATTTTATGTTTGAATATCATAATTCTAATGTTAAAATTGTATTTTTAAAATATTTGTAAAATGTTTCTAATAAAAATTTTTAGTAAAAATAAAATATTTTTCGGTTATTATTACAAAATCAAGTGTCCTTCTACTTTTTTTACGTAAAAATGAAAATTTTCAGAGGTATTTTACATTTCCTTATTGGAGTTTTGCTTTGCTACTTATAGAAACTAGAAAACAATGGATTAAATAATTTTATCTAAAGAAATATGTTCAATGTTACTGTACCTTATTATAATGAAATGCCTAATCAATTGTGCTAAATATAAATGCATTAATGCACGAAGATTGCACGACGGGTTGTTATTTTCCATATTGGAATTTCTTAATAATGGATCCTATACTTCCAAATTGATTCTTCTTCATTGACACAGCAGCCCATGGTGACCCAAGGCCGTCTACCTACTGGCAGATATTTACATTATTAGAAAAGAAAAATCTAAAAAATAAATATCTTACATTCTAATCAATCAATCTAATCTAATATCTATCTTATCATGAAACTTTATTCATTGCTATTAAGATATCTTTTAAAATGTAGAGATTTTATAATCGTCCTCTATGACCCATTGTTTGCTGAACATTTTTCTTTCAGCTTCCCCTATCCTTGCCTGCAGTTGGATTGACTCGTCCCATCTTGTTTTCATTTTCAACTGTGACAGTTTCTAGGACTTATTGAAACCACTGAATCCATACGAGCGATTGCACCCCACCGATACTGGCACTATTGAAATCCTATACCGTATCAAAAGAAACCCCGACGCCGAAAAGAAATCCCAACAAAAAGGCTTCTTTAAAACGAGAAAGAGAATAATATCAGTACAGTAGGAAAGACGTCGAAGTAGCAGCATTCAACAAAGTTTTACAATTTGGTATGCAGGAAAAAAGTATTACATGGGATTGTGGAGGCATGAAAATGCTGCAATGTGCAAACCACCCAAAACTATCGAATGGTAATATGGAAGGGGGAACAAAAGCCCTCGGAAGATTTTTTTGGGTTTAAAATTTACTCTTCGGTTTGGTTGGGTACAATGCATTTGCATCCTTTTGGGAGTTACTTTTAGGGATTATGCATGTTTGGTTTATAAAAATGTGAGGGAAAGTGAGTTGCATATGGAAACGATTGCAGTTTTACAATTGACTGCAATAAAATAAAAGTATTAAAAATCATTTTAAATGAATTTATTTTTTTATTTGTTTATATAAAAGCCAACCAATTTTAATCAAAGAAACCACCGAACATGCTAAGCAAAAAATAACACATATAATGTTTTTCATTAAATAACGAAACAATAATTCTAGACATTTATATTATCAAAATTTTGAAGCCACTAGTTATTAAAAATATAACAATTTTATAATAATTTCTTTGGATTATCGAGATATTAACATAAATTATCAATGTATAAACTTGCATAGGAAGTTTAAAGCGTTATTATATACTACGCCAAAAAAAAAAAAAAATATTTTGCTAAATATAAATGCATTAATGCACGAAGAATAGATGACGGGTTGTTATTTTCCATATTGGAATTTATTGATAATAGATCCCGTACTTTACAGTTACCAAAAAAATTAAAAAAATCTAAAAAATATCTATTCCAAATCATGACATTTTATTCATTACAATTAAAATATTTTTTTTTTTAAATGTAGAGATTTTATAATCGTCGTATCAGGCACATTGTTTGCTGAACATTTTTATTTTAGCTTCCATCAATCCTTGCCTGCAGTTGGATTGACTGGTTCCATCTTGTTTTCATTTTCAACTGTGACAGTTTCTAGGACTTATTGAAACCACTGAATCCACACGGGCGATTGCACCCCACCGATTCTTGCACTATTGAAATCCTATATCCGTATCAAAAGAAAACCCCGACGCCGAAAAGAAATCCCAACAAAAAAAGGCTTCTTTTAAAACGAGAAAGAGAATAATATCAGTAGAGTAAGAAAGACGTCGAAGTAGCAGCATTCAACAAAGTTTTACAATTTCGTATGCAGGAAAAAGCATAGCATGGGATTGCGAAGGCATGAAGATGCAGCAATGTGCAAAACCCCCCAAAACTATCGAATGGTAATATGGAAGGGGAACAAAAGCCCTCGGAAGCTTTTTTTTTGGGTTTAAAATTTTCTCTTCGGTTTGGCAGGGTACAATGCATTTGCATCCTTTTGGGAGCTACTTTTGGGGACTATGTATGTTTGGTTTATAAAAATGTGTCGGAAAGGGAGTTGTATATGGAAACAAATGCTATTTTACAGTAGACTGCACTGAAATAAAATATTAAAAATTATTTTAATTTTTTGTTTATATAAAGGTGCACCAATTTTGATCAAAGAAACTAAGAAAAAAACAACCCATGCAATGTTTTTAATTGAACAAGGAAACCATAATTATCGAAATTTTATTTACAAAGTTGAAGCCACTATTTATTAAAAATATAACAATTTTATAATGATTTTTTCGTATTATTGAGATATTAAAATAAATTATCATAGCATAAACTGGTATAGAAATTGTGTAATTTATAGCCAAGTTTTAGTCAAATGGGCATTACTTAATCACTCTTCAAACGGAAAAATATAATTTGCATTTTTCTAATAAAATTAATCAAAATATCGTTATTGCAAATTAATTTAAAACAAAAAAAAATTAAATTTTAATTAATTAAAATTTAAATTCAAAATTCGTATACGAAATATTTAAACCGAAAGTAGTTAATACATAAATATATTCAATTATATGTTTTATAAATAATATTATTGCAATTTGAAATATTTTTTTTAGATAGAGTAAATAGAGATAATATTTGAGATATGAAATATTTTTGCTAGATTTTCAAATGACAAGATGCAATCTTTATTGTTCCCAATACGCGAATTATGATAAGAAACAATTACATTGAATTTTAATTTTGCTGTAACCACCAACTCAGATTTTACATACTTCTTTCTGTTTGCATATAGAGTATTTATGCAACTAATCCAATCATCTTCTTTCAGTTAATAACTGTTAAAGGGCTGGATTTCTTAATTTCTTATTTTATTTTTGAGAATGAAGGCAAGGATTAAACTGTATATCTTTAAAACTTAAATAAATTTCGAATTTTTTTTCTACAAGCAACAGTATTTTTTTAACAGCATTTACCATTATTTTTGAATATACGTCCATGTAAGTAAATCTCTATATGTAATATTAAAATTATTAAAGAGTACAATTATAACACAGAAATGTTATTACGAATCCTTATAAAAGTGAAACTTCTGAATATATTTTAGGGTGTCTATGGAAATATTTTGGAAAAATTAGTAGACTCGTTTGCTAGTAGATGGCGCTGTTATTTATTTATTTTTATTGCCTCTTTCAATTTGTAAAGGCAGTAGCAGTAATTTAAGTAAATAATATTCTAATCATATCAGTTAAACTCTGAATTGATTTCATTTAAAATTAATTTTAAAACTATTAAAAATTATCCATGAATAAATATTACATGAAAATTGCTTAAATTAAAGCTATTTCCAATACTTGATAAGTGCTTTTAGTAGATACTAACGGTTTACAAAGGAGAGCCACTCGTAAGCCATAAGTGCCTGATAAAGAGCAATTGGACAAATCTTCAAATTTCCTCACATGGACTACATAATAGCCACTGCTTTCAGAAATTAATGGTGCTCGTTTTGAAAAGTATACCATTACTGTTGAAATTTCATCAAATTCCATTGCCTGATAAAAAGAACATGCAACTTATTGCCCATAAGTTGTATGTTTTCTACATGTCCCTTGTCATCCAAAATTGGGATAATTAACCCTAAAGATCTTTCAAAAGACGCTAACTATGTTACATTTTCCCATCAGTGACTGTTTGTCGTTAACTATGAAGAACACATGATTTAATATGTAAAAAAGATTATTGTAAAAGAAAATTTGTGCATAAAATTAACAAATACATTTGGATTTTATTACATATATAATTTTTAAAATCTTTACGGACTTTAAAAATAATAGGAATTTTTTTTAAGAAATATAAAAAAAATTATATTTTTCGTTTTGTTCATTATCATCAGCTCAACAGCCCAGTGTAGGCCAAGGCCGTCTACCTACTGGTAGATTTCGAGACGAGAGGCGCTTTTCTTTTTACGGGTAGGGTTGTCATCTCTACGCCCAACAGTCATATGAGACCAGGACCTACGGCTAAAAGTGGATTCCGAACCACTACAAACATCTATGCCACCATTGCAAATCTAACCCGAAACATCTGGTACCGAGCGCAAGAGCGCTAGCCACTCGGCCATTCAGGCGGTTTTCGTTTTGTTACTATTACAAAAAAAAATCTTTGTTTACAATTGCATTTAGTTTTAATTCTTACATGTCCTCTTCAACTTTGAAATTATAAATCAACTTATTTAAGTTACTAATAAATACGTTATTTAATAAGTCCATGATAAGATATATCTTGAAAAATATGGCTTCTTTTTTATTTCTGAATTAAAAAAATAATAAATTAAATTAAAAAAGCATACCTTAAAAATCATAGAAACTAATTTAAAAATTATAATAAAATAATATGATACAATTATTATAAAATTATTAAAAATTAATTTAAAAAATAATTATTATAATAAAACAATTATAAACATAGATAAGATTTTATAATAAATCGTTTATATTTTCATATAAATTTTATGTATAAGCGAATAAAGTATGTAATTTAAGCAGTAACATTTGCTAATTTCTTAAATTAATGAATTTTTAATAATTAAAATTTCATTCTATCTAACACTTATAAACGTAACATAATAATTAAAATTAACTTTCTAAGTCACTTAAATTTTTCTACCCTTACCCAAACAAACCATTGCAGCCTTAAATCCTCTCGTATCCCAGATACCGCTATCTGTCATAAGACCCTTTCAAAAATAAATGATTTAATTTTGAGTAATTAATAAGCACAAAGCACGAGGGTGCTGCCAGGGATTAAGCTGCTAATCCCGCCTGATTAATAGAGAGTCGGGAATGTTAACGCTACATTAATCTTACGCCTTTTCAAAAGTTCTACTGTTTAGGACAGAGCCATAATCGCGCCAAGATAATCGTTCGCCAAGTGTTATAGATGCTTATTAATATTTGATTTTGGCGACTTATGGGTGTCCGTGTTAAGATTCAGAAAGGCGCTGTTGTTTGAAAATGTGAGACTATTTAATTAAATTTGAAGACCAGAGATTTGTATGTATACTTAGAACGTCAAAATTGTGTAAATGAATAATTATAGTAAGCAAAGTTAGTAGTTTTGGATTTATAAGAAATTGACAAAAATTATTTTATGAAATAATTTAAATCATCAATATGTGGTATTTTTATAATTTTCCGCATAGAATACAATTCAGCACTGATTATTATTAACTTAGTATTGCTTATTTGGATAATTTTCTATTATTCATCATTATTGGTGCAACAGATGCATTGTGGGCCAAAGCTGTCTGCCTACTGGCAGATTAGACGAGAGATGTTTTCATTTCACTGGGTAGGAATGTCAGCCCTACGCCCAAAGCTCAACAGCAGACATAAACGTACTGTTTAAAGTGGATTCCTAACCATTACAAACATCCAGGATATCGCCAGAACTCGAACCCGAAATCTGTACCACCGAGGACCGGAGCGCTAGTCACTCGGCCATCAGTCCCTTTTCCTATTAATACCTTTAAAATTCTCCTTTTTATCATTTATGAAGTAAATTAAATAACCGTTAAATAACAGTGTTTCCTCATACGCATTGTAAGAGTGCTCCCTGTGGCGTTCAGGAGAAATGGTCAGTAGGCATCGAGACTCTCATCCGAGAGGTGAGAAACGTTTAATTTATAATCTTTTATCAAGAGAGGAAATATTTTTAGCACAATTTTGTGTATTAGTTGATCTAAAGACTCTCCCCCAGAGAGATAATATATTTCGTACAAACCTGAGCATTGGGTATTCGGCTTAGAAGTGGAATTCTTCCACGAATCTAGAATTATCTGACTTCAAATATGTTAAATAGGGTATATACCTAATTGTATGCATGTGATGTCTGAGTGTGTGTCAATAAAACTGTGAGTTCTCAAACCTGTGTCTCAAGACTCAATCCAAGCCAGTTACAATCAAGCTGCACAACCTACAACACTACAATCTGGATCCAACATGGGACCACACTAAAATGTATTTATTATTCGGATTAATTATTACTTTATTTATTATTATTAACTGACGATTCTATTGTTATTGAAGATTTGCCTATGAAAATTGGTGATAAAAAAACTATTCTACCAACATTTGTATATGTGAACAATATTTTCAATGTGAGCTAATATAAAAACTTCTTTTTACATTAATGGTTTTCTTGGTAACGGTGATTCTTCTACATTTACTTCGTTTGGTTGAAAGTGAATTAGGTTAAAGTTACCGGCAATCATCACCAGAAACAATGAATTCTATTTATTGAATTTGTGTTTGATTACTTTATTTATTTTGTATCAACAACAATTGATTCTTTCTTTATTTTAATTTTAAATTAATTACTTTTTATACATTCCATGTAACAACAATTAATTCTTTCATTATTTTAACTTTTATTTGATTATTTTTATTCATTTCATATCAATAAAAATGGATCATTTCTTTATATTATTTTTTTATTTAATCAATTTAATTCAATTCAATGAGCCAGAAAAATTAGAAAAACCATTAATATGCATAAAGTAATGTCCTTATATATCCCTTTTACACTCCATAGTAATATACAAATATGAAATGCTAATTATAAATTATGAATTAAAATATTTCATAAATAAAGAACATATCGATTCTTACTGCTTTTTCATTTTCATGGGAACAATAATGTAAGTGCTCTGATTCATAAATCAATTGAATTAACTGTCTAATAAAAATTAATCTATAAAATTAAAGAATTTATTTAAGAATAATAACATAATAGCCATGAAGTACATGTATTTCAATGCAGTATATATTTAAAATTATCATTGTCTATCTATCTTATTATATGAAGAGCAAATTTATTATTTAATTCGTATAATTTATTTTGGAGTAATTTTTCAAGAATTAATTATCTGGAGAAAATATTCTTAAACTATACTTAATCATACGTTATTAATTAATATTGTAAGATAAATAAAAGTATTGTGAAGTAAATATTTTATTTAATTGCTTTAAACTTTTGAATTAATTAACGCTTGTTATAATTTTTATAACTCTTTTGTAAAATTTCGAATTCATTTTTCTAAATTAACTATTCAAATTTTTATGTTATATATTAATTATTAGAACAACTAGCTAAGAAATAATTAGTAAAATTAGAATCTAATTCTTTCATTTATAAATTTTATGTGAAATATTACATTTACTTCCTATTAGTGAATTGTTAAGTATATGTATATAGTCTTTATATATCTTTAATGAACACTTTCTATAATTTTAATAAATTAATCAAAACAACTTTATTCATATATTAAACCAATTTTATATCTTTATAATATACTGTTTACAATTTGACACTTCAATTCCTTTATAAACATAATGTTTAAATTAAAATTATGTAAAATATTATTGTTTCAGTATTCTTGTATAATACTAAATATTTTTAAAGTACATTTAACTGAATGCTCATTTATTAAATAATCTTCACAAAATGCTAAAAAAGGCTTTCTTTGTACCAGAAAATACCATTAGTACCAGGAGTGCCAGAATGCTGTACATCTTTCTGTGCTTCAGTATCATTTTTATATAATACTAAACATTTTAAAGTACATTTAACTGAATGCTCATTTATAACATAATCGTCACAAAATGCTAAAAAGGCTTTATGTGTACCTGAAAATATAGTAGTAGCACCAGGAGTGCCAGAATACTGTACACCTTTCTGTGCTTCAGTATTCTTCTTATATAATACTAAGCATTTTAAAGTGCATTTAAGTGAATTCTCATTCATTAAATAATCATCATACAATGCTAAAAAAATTTTCTGTGTACCAGAAAATACTAGTAGTACCAGGAGTACTAAAATACCGTAGCATTTTCTGTGTTTCAGTATTCTTCTTATATAATACTAAACATTTTTAAAAGTACATTTAACTGAATGCCCATTATTATTCCCCACAAAATAATCGAAATACCAGTAAAATTCTAAAAAAACAGCTTTCATTTTAAAGACAAATGAATGCCCATTTATTAAATAAGTACCAGCTTTCTGTGTATAGTACCAGAATACTGTACACCTTTCTGTGCTTCAGTATTCTTCTTATATAATACTAAGCATTTTAGAGTACATTTAACAGAATTCTCATTCATTAAATAATCGACACAAAATGCAAAAAAGGCCTTCTGTGTACCAGGTAACACAGTTCCTGCGATAGATGGCTCAGTTAATTACTCTTTCTAGTGCAATAATAAGAAAAAGGCGAAACTTTATTTTTACTTCGATATGTTAATTGAAACTTAACTACCTCATCAAGTAAGTAATTGCTTCCAAGATACCCAGCAAAAGCAGTAGACAGTTTCTCTGTGAGAAGCGTTATTTTTATTTATTTATTTACTTTTTTTTTTTGAGAGAAAGGGAAAATTACCTTGTTCGGAACTGCGTAGATAATTATTTTTGTCAGCACGAAATGGAAAATTTCTATTATAGTAAAACAGCAATGCTAACGTTAATTACGAATTGCAGTCAAGTTCAGCATTCGTTTTAATCTGTGTATTTTTGTTTCGCTGTATAATTTGAAACAAATATAATATTCACTATTCTATAAGATGCATTTCATTTTTGATGAACAAGTAATTCTTTTGTAAAAGAGATATTCTTGGCAATTGAGTTCCATCTATAATTATTTTTTTAATATAAGGAAAAACGATTTGTCATATAAAAGAAAATGTTGCAAAGACAATGTATTTAGTAGAATTAAAAGGTATCTAAACATAAAGGGTTAAATATCACCCATTTTTTATGCACTTCAAATCTCAATTGATCTCAAGACAAAACAGTTGCATATTAATATTATACATCATTGAAAATTATCAGTTAATCTCAAGACAATATAGTTACATATCAATAGTATATATCACCAAAAATTTCAGTTAATATCAAGACAAGATATTTACATATTAATATTATACACCACTGAACTATTTCAGTTGCTCTTAAGACAATATAGTTACATATCAGTATTATACATCATAAAAAATCTCAGTTGACTCTCAAGACAAAATAGTTTCATATCAATATTATACAACATTGAAAAATTTCAATTAATGTAAAGACAAGATAGTTACGTATCAATATTATACATCATTGAAAATTTCAGTTGATCTGAAAACAAGATAGTTACATATCAATATTACAAATGACTGAAAAATTTCTGTTGATCTTAAGACAAGATAGTTACATATCAATATTATACATCATTGAAAACTTTCAGTTGATCTCAAAATAAGATAGTTACATATCAATATTACAAATGGCTGAAAAATTTCAGTTGATCTTAAGACAAGATAGTTACATATCAATATTATACATCACTGAAATTGGTATGTATATTTTTTGTTGCTTAATTGTCTCAAAAATTATTGCGTGGAAAATGGATTGGAATACATGCTTTATTGACGAATACAACTGTTGTAAATATAAATATAAATTTTACCTTTGCACTTTAATAATAAACATTAATCTTAATTTTGTATGTATAAAACATATTGTCCTTATCTTTGTATGTGATAGGAAATATTAACTTAATCTTTTGTAAGCACAAATAATTATACGTATGGAGAAATATTAATCTTGTCTTTCTACTGACAAAGAAATATAAATCTTACAATGGATATACTGATAAATATTATTATTACCGTTATGCAGAACTTATTTTTTATGGTCTTATTTCAGTTATCTACGATCAATAACATTTACATCATTAAAAACAAAATAGATATAGTATATATATATATATATATGTATATATTAAGTACGTTATAAAAATTGACTTTCATTTTTGCAATTACTATAAACTATTCACTTAAACAATAAATAAAAAGTAAATACAATCTATTTTAATATATCTGAAAAACATAGCTCTACTTGTATAATGGTATTCCACTTTTGAATGTGAAAGATCTCAGAATTTAATTTAAAAATAATTTTAAATATTTCTTCATTTAGATGTAAGAGGAATTTATGAGCATAGATAAAGAAAAAAAAAATGTGTGTAGTCTTTTATATTTTGATTATGAGCTTGTTCGAAACTTAAATTCCTATTAAATCTCCTATTAAATATATTATAAAATAATAATTTTGCTCTTATTGAAATTTTAAATAATTGTATAAAATAAAACGTATATTATAGGATGGTAGGGTTAAATTCTGTAATTGCATTTACGGAAAATATCTACACTAATTTGAACTTTTTAACAATTGCCAACATATAATATTATCGAATAATGTTTAGTGTTGGTTTTTCAGTACGGAAAATAAAAAACGAGAATTAATGTAAAAATTAAATGTAAAAATGTATTAATATACATACTGTTAAAATGATAACACACATACGGTTTATTGTTTCTAAAAATAATGCTGCCTTCATCAATTAAAAAAAAAATAGGAAATTTTATTAGGATGCTGTATTGTTTTTGAAGTATTTCTATTAATGTATGCATTTAAAAAGTATTACTATACATAAAAACAACTCATTTCAAAATAGGAAGCAAAACATATTTTAAATACTTCCATTCATTGAATATAATAACTTTTAAATCATTTATAACAATGAAATAAATGGCTTAAAATATTAAACACATCTTTGTCAAATGTATTGTGATTTTAACATTCGAAGAAGTAGTATTACACAAGAAATGTTTTGCTTGTATTATGAAGTTTTTCGAATTTCTTATAAATTGATATAAGTAATGCACAGGTTACCCAATGGAAAGCAGAAAAGATTAATTCATCATATGATATTACTTTTAAAAATTTATTTTTATTATAAATCACAATAATAACATATATTTTATAATGATTTTAATAACTATTTCCAATCAGTACATAATTTTAAATGCACTCCTCTTATAGCAAGATAGAAAATATTTATTTGGGAAAACTATTGTTTTTAAAAGGCACATATTTTAGTTTAACAATTTAACAATAGAATGGAAGATGCGTAATAAATTCAATATTATTCAAATTTTATCATGAGACGAGTTGTGCACTGTATTACATTTTGCTTTTACAATTTTGAAAAAAAAAAAGGGTAGAACCTGAAGGTTCATGCAATCACTTCATCTTCAAAAATTCTACCATTATTTGGAAATAAATTATGGTAAATACATTTAGTAATATTTTAAAATTTACATGATTTAATTGACATTAAAATGAAAAGACTTTTGTAAAGTCACGAAGATATTTTCAGTTACCAATTTTCAAATTTATAACCAAACAATTTAAGCATTCAGTTTCAACAAACAAAAGTATCCTTCTGAAATTGCGAAAACATAATTATTATTTGGAAAATTAACAGTGTTTATTGTGTAAACATTATATATTCTTTTAAATTAAATATTCTTTAGAGATCATTTAAATACGTGATATGAAGAAACAACATGAAACTTGGCTTTAATTGGCTTAAAGTGTATAATTCTCAGGACAAAAAAAAAAGGGAGATATTCTAATTAATTTGCTGGAATATAATTATAAATTTAAACACTCACAGTGTATATTATGCAAAATTCATAATATATAGATTTTTAAATTAGATATTCATGAAAAAATGAGATTAAACTCTTAAGAGCATAATGTGGAAATAAACAAACTTGGAATTATAAAATTTTAAAGCTCAGAGAGTACTATTTTTTTTATAATTCCAGAACAACAGACGAACTAAATATGCTTATTCATTTGCGAGTAAATAGTTATAATTTCGAAACAGTCTGTGTTTATTGCGAAAAATGTTTTTTTTAAATTACACAGTCCTCAAAGGACATTTAAATGTTCAGATTAAACTCAACGCTAGACATAAAGAGTCAACGTGAAACTTGGAATTATGCAACTTTTAATTAACTTAGCGAGTACTGTTTTCTTTTCTTTTTATATTTCCCAGGACAGTCTCCAATGAAGTTTTAGAATATCCCAACAAAATAATCACCCACATAAGGTAATTTGCAAGAGATGGAGATTCGCCATTCACTGCGCAGTTTTTGATTTCGATTACACTCAGCGCCAGTTCAGTGGAAACGACTTTTATCTGGTTTTGCGCAGCAGAAAAGAAGAATTAAAGCAGCTTTTCGAGGGAAAATTTTTACTCATAATCCTCTTAATTATGCAAATTTCCATCGAGCGTGTAAAAGGCATAACTGGGCTCTCGTCGGCAAATAAAATTATGCAGAAGACTTTTAACAAAGTTTCTGCTTGAAAGAGAGTCAATACGAACAGAATGACTCTCGATTAATTTTACGCTTTATTTAAGGAACAGAAATTAAAAACTGAAAGATATTTTATCAACCAAGGGGTCTTAATGCATCGCGCATTTTTGTGTTGTCACTTGCAGTGAAAATGAATTTTTGAAGGTGGTGGTATTTTTTTTTTCTTTCTGCAAGTAATTTCGTTTCCTCTGCTAATTAATTATTGGCAGATAATCATCTAAAAGCAATACATAATGAAATTCTTTTGTGATAGGAACAACGATGGATATTTTAATGCATCTCTGATTCAGTTTACATGCAGTCATGCTCATTTGAGGAGAAAATATTTTCCACTTTTCTGGATTTTCTTTAAACCATGTTCAAGAGAGCGTAATCAAATAGAAAATGGAGGATTTGAAATCTTAAAAATCATAATTAAGGCATTAAAATGCAAATATCTTTGGTTTGAATGTTATTAGAGCATGTTAGTTATAATGAAAATTTTCAAATCAAATAATTTAGTAAATATATTATTACATGTATTTCTATTAAATATTATATATCTTTTAATTAAATTGTATTTTAAATTAAGTAATTTCAAAAACATTTCTGTTATGTTAATTATATGAATTCGTATTCATTTGAAGAGAACATTTTTTCCACTTTTTAGATAATTTTTAGGTATGTTTAGTTAGGATATTCAGATAAGAAAATGTCTTTTGAAGCGTTGAAATTTAAAACTAAATGTGTTTATGCAAATAATGTATGCTTTAAAATAGTATACAAATGAAAATTTTAGATGCAATAATATAGTAAACATAAAATTATAATTTTATAAAGTTAATAGTATGCATGTATTTACTAAATTGCATTTTTATGCATATCAATATTCGAAGCACAATCTCATTAATGTAATTTAATTCAAAAAATTTAAAATTTTGCAACATTATATATATTTTTTTTTTTTTTATTTGTTGTAAAGTTAAATAACGATAGAAGTTTTTAAGTTAATATGTTTATTTTTTGAAAATAAGAATATGTTTATTGATTGAAAATAACAATAAGCTTATTGATTAAAAATAAGAATAAGTTTATTGATTGGACATAACAATATGCTTATTGATTGAAAATAAGAATATGCTTATTGATTTTCCTGAAGACAGTTAAAATTTCAGAACCAATCCATGTTTATTGTGTAATGAACGCAAAATATTTTTTTCAAATTATTCTTTCCACAAAGGACATTTAAATGCTTAAATTAAACTAAACGCCAACATGCAACTTGAATTATGCAACTTTTAATTGACTTAGCGAGTACTGTTTTATTTTTTTTAAAAAAATCACAGGACAGTCCGCAATGAAGCTTCAGAAAATTCCCAACGAAATAATCACCCCCATAAGATAATTTGCAAAAGATGGAGATTCGCCATTCACTGGGAAATTTTTATATTTCGATTACACTAAGCTCCAGTTCAGTGGAGGCGACTTTTATCTGGTTTTGCACAGCGGAAAAAAGAAGAATGAAATCAGCTTTTCGAGGAAAATTTTTACTCATAATCCTCTTAATTATGCAAATTTCCATCGACCGTGTAAAAGACATAACTGGGCTCTCGTCGGCAAATAAAATTATGCAGAAGACTTTTAACAAAGTTTCTGCTTAAAAGAGAGTCAATACGAACAGAATGGTTCTCGATTAATTTTACGCTTTATTTAAGGAACAGAAATTAAAAATTGAGAGATATTTTATCAACCAAGGGGTCTTAATGCATCTCGCCATTTTGTGTTGTCACTTGCAGTGAAAATGAATGTTTGAAAGTGGTGCATTTTTTTTTTTTTCTGCAAGTAATTTCGTTTCCTCTGCTAATTAATTATTGGCAGCTAATCATGCAAAAGCAAGACATAATGAAATTCTTTTGTGATAGGAACAACGATGAATATTTTAATGCATCTCTGATTCAATTTACATGCAGTCATGCTCATTTGAGGAGAAAATATTTTCCACTTTTCTGGACCTTCTTTAAACCATGTTCAACAGAGCGTAATCAAATAGAAAATGTAGGATTTGAAGTCTTAAAAATCATAATTAAGGCATTAAAATGCAAATATTGTTGGTGAGAATGTAATTATAGCATGCTGGTTATAATGAAAATTTTGAAATAAAATAATGTAATAAATATATTATTACCTGTCTTTGTGTTAAATATTAAATAGCTTTTAATTAAATTGTATTTTAATGAAGTGATTTCTAAAATCATTTCTATTAAAGTAACTACATTCATTCATACTCATTTGAAGATAATTTTGTTTTCCATTTTTCTAGCATCAGTTTTCTAGAATCAGTTTTAAGCTATGGTTAGTTTGGACAATCAAATAGAAGTTGTGCTTCGAAGCATTGAAATTCATTGTTAGGCAAGTTTATGTAAATAATGTAGGCGGAAAAATAATTAAAAAGTGTACAAATGAAAATTTCGAATATGATAATACATTTAACATAAAATTATAATTCTTTTAGAATTGCATTATTTTATTAAATTATACTGTTTATGCAGAAGAACTTTTCATAATATATAGATTTTTAAATGAGATATTCTTGAAAAAAAATAAGATTCAACTCTTAAAAATATAAATTAAACTAAATGTTCTGTATAGGGAGAAAAAACCCAATTTGGAATTATATAATTTTTAAGCATAGAAAGTATTATTTTATTTTTAAATTCCAGAATAACAAGTTGAAATTAATGATTGAAATTATTATTGATCTATTTACTTTAGGAGGGTGATTATTTTGTTGATAATTTAAGTTCCGAAACAATCTGTGCTTATTGTCTATAGAACTTAAAATGTTTTTTTTAAATTACACATTCCTCAAAGGACATTTAAATGCTTAAATTATATTAAACGCCAACATGCCACTTGGAATTATGCAACTTTTAATTGACTTTGAGTACTGTTTTCTTTCTTTTTCCTTATAACTCCCAGGACAGTCCGCAATGAAGCATTAGAAAATTCCCAACAAAATAATCACCCCCATAAGGTAATTTGCAAGAGCTGGAGATTCGGCATTCACTGCGAAATTTTTAGATTTCGATTACACTCAGCGCCTGTTCAGTGGAGGCGACTTTTATCTGGTTTTGCACAGCGGAAAAAGAAGAATAAAAGCAACTTCTGGAGGAAAATTTTTACTCATAATCCTCTTAATTATGCAAATTTCCATCGACCGTGTAAAAGACATAACTGGGCTTCGTCGGCAAATAAAATTATGCAGAAGACTTTTAACAAAGTTTCTGCTTGAAAGAGAGTCAATACGAACAGAATGACTCTCGATTAATTTTACGCTTTATTTAAAGAACAGAAATTAAAAACTGAAAGATATTTTATCAACCAAGGGGTCTTAATGCATCGCGCCATTTTTGTGTTGTCACTTGCAGTGAAAATGAATTTTGAAGGTGGTGCATTTTTTTTTTCGACAAGTAATTACATTTCCTCTGCTAATTAATTATTGGCAGCTAATCATGTAAAAGCAAGACATAATGAAATTCTTTTGTGATAGGAACAACGATGAATATTTTAATGCATCTCTGATTCAGCTTACATGCAGTCATGCCCATTTGAGGAGAAAATATTTTCCACTTTTCTGGATTTTCTTTAAACCATGTTCAAGAGAGCGTAATCAAATAGAAAATGGAGGATTTTAAGTCTTAAAAATTATAATTAAGGAATTAAAATGCAAATATTGGTGGTGAGAATGTAATTAGAACGTTAGTTATAATGGAAATTTTCAATTAAAATAATTTAATAAATTTATTATTACATGTCTTTGTATTAAATATTAAATAACTTTTAATTAAATTCATTTCTGTTATGCTAACTACATTCATTCGTACTCATTGGAAGAATTTTTTTTTCAGTAATTCTCAAGACAAATGAGAATAAGTGAAATATTCTAATTAATTCGCTGGAAAATAGTATAATAAGACACTGTTAGTGTAAATTAGGTAAAGGTCATAATAAATAGATTTTTAATTAGATATTCCTAAAAAAAATAAGAACGAACTCTTAAGAGTATAGATTAAACTAAATGTTCTATATAAGGTGGAAAACACTGACTAGGAATTACATAATTGTAACGATTAGCGAGTAAACCTTTCTTTTGTATAAAACTTAAACTAAATATGCTTATTGATTTGTGTGAAAATTTCTATAATTTACAAAGCAGTCTGTGCTATTGTGTATAGAAGGTAAAACATTTTTTTTTTTAAATACACATTCCTCAAAGGACATTTAAATGCTTAATTTAAACTAAACGCCAACGTGCAACTTGGAATTATGCAACTTTTAATTGACTTAACGAGTACTGTTTTTTTTTTTTTTTATAACTCCCAGGATAGTCCGCAATGAAGCTTTAGAAAATTCCCAACAAAATAATCACCTCCATAAGATAATTTGCAAAAGCTGGAGATTCGCCATTCACTGCGCAATTTTTAGATTTCGATTACACTCAGCGCCAGTTTAGTGGAGGCGACTTTATCTGGTTTTGCGCAGCAGAAAAAAAGAAGAATGAAAGCAGCTTTTCGAGGGAAAATTTTTACTCATAATCCTCTTAATTATGTAAATTTCCATGGAGCGTGTAAAAGACATAACTGGGCTCTCGTCGGCAAATAAAATTATGCAGAAGACTTTTAACAAAGTTTCTGCTTGAAAGAGAGTCAATACAAACAGAATGGTTCTCGATTAATTTTACGCTTTATTTAAGGAACAGAAATTAAAAATTGAAAGATATTTTATCAACGAAGGGGTCTTAATGCATCGCCATTTTGTGTTGTCACTTGCAGTGAAAATGAATTTTTGAAGGTGGTGGATTTTTTTCTTTCTGCAAGTAATTTCGTTTACTCTGCTAATTAATTATTGGTAGCTAATCATGTAAAAGCAAGACATAATGAAATTCTTTTGTGATAGGAACAACGATGAAAATTTTAATGCATCTCTGATTCAATTTACATGCAGTCATGCTCACTTGAGGAGAAAATATTTTCCACTTTTCTGGACCTTCTTTAAACCATGTTCAAAGAGCGTAATCAAATAGAAAATGTAGGATTTGAAGTCTTAAAAATCATAATTAAGGCATTAAAATGCAAATATTGTTGGTGACAATGAAATTAGAGCATGCTACTTATCATGAAAATTTTCAATTAAAATAATTTAATAAATATATTATTACGTGTCTTTGTATTTAATATTAAATAACTTTTAATTAAATTGCATTTTAATGTAAGTGATTTCTGAAAACATTTCTGCTATGCTAACTGCATGCATTCATACTCATTTGAAAATAAATTTTTGCCATTTTCTAAATCATTTTTAATTTATGTTTAGTTGGGTTAATCAGATAGAAAATAGATTTTGAAGCATTTAAATTCATAGGTAAGCAAGTTTATGTAAAGAATGTAAGTAGTTATATAATGAAAATATATACAAATGAAAATATAAAATATAATAATATAGTAAGCATAAAATTATAATTTTTTATGGTCGATAGAATGTATCTTTATATTAAATTACTTTTTATGTGGATCAATTTTCAAAGCACAAAATCTACATTATTGCAAATTCAGATTAAAAACCTAGAAAATTTACAATTTTATTGCCTTTTATCTCCTTCTTTGGTAATGCGCTTATATTTAAATTATAATAGAACGTTTTACAGTTCATACTGTCAATTTTTGGAAGTTTAACTATCCTGCATTTCAATTTTTCTATTTTTGCAAATGTATGTTATGTGCAAATTTTAGCCGTTTCTGAAAAAAAAATTTTAATGAATACTTTTCCGATAAAACTTTTGGAATTGTTTTAAATAAATATTTTTATTTATTTTTTTTAAATTGCAAAATATTTTATTTAAAAAAAATTACACATTCATCAAAGGACATTTAAATGTGTAGATTAAATTAAGCGCTCGCTATTATGAGTTAACATGTAACTTGGAATTATGCAACTTTCAATTGACTTAGCGAGTACTGTTTTCTTTTTTTTTTATAACTCCCAGGACAGTCCGCAATGAAGCTTCAGAAAACTCTCAACAAAATAATCACCCCATAAGGTAATTTGCAAAAGCTGGAGATTCGGCATTCACTGCGAAATTTTCAGATTTCGATTACACTCAGCGCCAGTTCAGTGGAGGCGACTTTTATCTGGTTTTGCACAGCGGAAAAAGAAGAATGAAAAGCAGCTTTTCGAGGAAAATTTTACTCATAATCCCTCTTAATTATGCAAATTTCCATCGACCGTGTAAAAAGACATAACTGGGCTCTCGTCGGCAAATAAAATTATGCAGAAGAGTTTTAACAAAGTTTCTGCTTGAAAGAGAGTCAATACGAACAGAATGGTTCTCGATTAATTTTTACGCTTTTATTTAAAGAACAGAAATTAAAAACTGAAAGATATTTTATCAACCAAGGGGTCTTAATGCATCGCGCCATTTTGTGTTGTCACTTGCAGTGAAAATGAATTTTGAAGGTGGTGCATTTTTTTTTTTCTTTCTGCAAGTAATTTCATTTCCTCTGCTAATTAATTATTGGCAGCTAATCATGTAAAAGCAAGACATAATGAAATTATTTTGTGATAGGAACAACTATGAATATTTTAATGCATCTCTGATTCAGTTTACATGCAGTCATGCTCATTTGAGGAGAAAATATTTTCCACTTTTCTGGACCTCCTTTAAATCATGTTCAACAGAGCGTAATCAAATAGAAAATGTAGGATTTTGAAGTCTTAAAAATCACAATGAAGGCATTAAAATGCAAATATTCTCTGTGAGAATGAAATTAGAGTATGTTAGTTACAATGAAAATTTTCAAATAGAAGAATTTAATAAATATATTTTTACGTGTCTTTGCATTAAATATTAAATAACTCTTTATTAATTTGCATTTTAATGTAAGTAATTTCTAAAATCATTTCTGGTTATGCTAACTATATTCATTCATTACTTATTTGAAGATAATTTTTCCCTTTTTCTAAATCATTTCAATCTATGTTTAGTTGGGGTAATCAGATAGAAAATGCGTTGTGAAGCATTGAAATTCTTAATTAGTCTAATTTATGTAAATAATGTAGTTAGTAAAATAATAATGAAAGAATATGAAAATAAAAATTTAAAATATAATAATTTAGTAAACATAAAATTATGTTTTTTTAGAGTTGATAGCATGCATCCTTTTATTTAAATTATATTTTTATTAAGATGAATTTTTGAAGCACAATTTACATTATTGCAATTTAATACAAAAAATTTAGAAAATTTAAAAATAAAATGCATTTCTTTTTGTGATAATAAACTTATATTTAAATAACTACAGAAATTTTTAAACTTAATATTGTTAATTTTTCGAAATTTAACTATCATGAGTTTCAATTTTTTTTTCTTTCCTTTTTTTTATTCTTTTCGCACAATGCATAAATGTTCAATTATTAAGCATATAAGCATGTATAAAATAAAGTTTTTTTTTTTTAAATTTTATTTATCAACAATGACTCGATAATACCTTGGAATTTCTTAAATAAATATTTTTTATAATTTTCTTTGAATTATAAAATATTTTATTTAAAAATATTTTGATATGCCATATTTTAAATGAAAAGAGAGTTTTAACTGTTTTTATGTAGAAATAATTATAATTTTCCTATTGATGTAATATATTATTATAGATAATAATTTTAAGAATAATATTTAATGAAAGTAAATTTAAATAATTTTTGTTGTGTTTTTCAATCAAATAAATTATGTAATTGTTTTACATTTTTAAAAAGAAAACAAAAATAATTTCAATAAAATATGATTAATAAAATTTTTAAAAAAGTAATCCATGAATTTCTTTTCTTTAGCAAATGTAGCAATTATATCACACTATAAACTTTGTTAAAATTTGCCTTAACAATAAAAAAGCCAGACAATAAACCTTTTCACTTTAAAGAATGTAAGGTTTCATATTGTCATATTATATATTATTTTATATAATTGTTTATATATATTTTTTTTTTAACTTGTCTTAGTTTAATATGCATTTTTTTTCTTAAACGTTCCTCAAAAATACTTATGAAACACATTTTCCTTTCTCTGCCATCAATATATTTATAGACAACTGCTACTTTTAACTTTATAATGTATACCATTATAAACATGCAAAAATCACTGCTACAGAATATCTATTATCTTACACATAATTATTTGGATTTAACTATTTTTAAAACATAAATAAGTTGCAATTGATATTTAGAGCAATACGTAAATAGCTTAAATCCAACTCCTTTTTAAATACCTGTCAATGAAGTTTGTTATCATTATATGAATTTATCGTTTTTAAAAGCCAAAATCAGACATTATTCCAATCTTGCAAGAACATGTGACATATCTCATTTCAGATTAATACAAAAATAACCAAATGAGTCTGTCACAGATGTCTCTGTGCCATTTTTTCCATTGTAAATTCTAACTTATTCAAATCCCCCATTTCCCATCCACTTTACAATTAACCGTCATCCCAACGTAAAGCTGATGTCAAGACTCGAGCTTTAATCCAAGACAATGCTTCAAAAACACTCCCTCCAAATCCCCTTTTACTTCTGCATTGGACACAAGGCAAGCGATGGGCAAGAGGGGTCCTTTTAAAACCGTTCCAATTGTCCAAACGCTAAAGGAAAGGGTGCATGTGACATACGGTCTAATGATACCGGAGAACAGGGAGCTATTTCCGCTTGCTTCCTAATTACTCAGAACGGTGATTAATTCGGATTCAGGAAGGGACCAAAGGGTTAGCCGCCATGTCGCCAAACTGGCGCACTTTGGCTCTCTGTGTGCACCAAACCGAATCTTGGAATGAATAGGGTTCACGCTTAGGGATACGGTGGCTAAGGATTAATTTAAATTAGCACTTTACCGAAAGAATTAAATAAGTTTCATTCCATCCAGAAGAAAATGGATGAGGATGATTCAGTTTTATTTAGATTAAATAATTAAATATTCTTTAATTTAAATTATTATCTGCTGGAGCGTGGAATAACAATTATTATAATCAACATTTACTTTATCAAATATATGCATGAATGTTTCGTTTAAACTGTAAACTAGTCGTGAAATTAAATTATTTTAAAGACTACCTTAAGTTAAATCATTTAAACTGAATAATTATAATTTAGCAGTACTTAAGTCATAATATAATATTTAGATTCCTTTCTAGGAAATCATAAGATTATGATTAAATTAAATATCACAGTGAAAATTTAGACTAATTGCTAAGCGAACAAATATTTTTTGTAAATAATTCTAAAATTTTATAAACAGTACAATTTGTATACTAATTCTGTATTATATTTAATACAAGTCATTAGTTGTATTCAAGGTATAAATTATAATGAGACTAAACTGGAATGCATTATAATTGCTAATAAAATTAATAAATCAGCTTAAATTTATTTGATCGATTTAAAATTAATGTTGAAATTAATTAGCATAATTTTAATATTGATTAATCTGTTGTTGCTTGGATTGATATAGTTTTTCGTATAATAAATATAGTGAAAAATTATTTCTTAATTACTTAATTCTTTTAATTTAATATGTCATTAGCTATATTCAGGATATAAAGCATAACGATACTAAGCTATATTTTTATAAGTTAGAAACTGCATTATAATTGTTAATAAAATTGATAAATAAGTTTACATTTATTTGCTCAATTTAAAATTAATAAGCATCATTTTAGTATTGATAAAATTCTAGTATAGATACAGAAATTAATTAGTAGCATTTTAGTATTCATAAAATCTAGTACAAACCTAGAAATTAATTATCATCATTTTAGTATTGATTAATTTTGTTGTTGCTTGGATAGATATATTTTGTTTGTAAGACAAATATTGTGAAGAATTATTTGAAAATACTTCATTCTTTTCAGATTCTAACTAAATAATATAGTACACCAAACTTATTATAAATTTTTAATATCCCATCGGCGAAATATTTCACATGATCTCTATATGCTCAAGTAAATGTTTCTTTTTCAGTACAGAGGAGGGGAAAAAGTTCTAACCGCAAGTGAAGTCCATTGCAGATATGATTCCAGAATCTTAATGTTGAGGATAATAGTGTGATATGTTACGTGTGTGGTACCGTTTATCTGACGAAAGTTCTTGAATTTCCTGTTATAATACAAATTCAGGGCAGTTACACCTAAAGGTCTTCGCAGAAAGCAATGCCTCTTTTATCATCTGTTGTTAGAATGGCGGCCTGATGGTCAATTAGCTAGAGCCCTGCTTTTGGTACCACAGCTTCAGATTAGAATTCCTGGCGGTGACATGGATGTTTGTTAGTGGTTTGGAATACACGTTAAACAGTTGGTCTCGGTATAATTAGCCTAAAGTGTGCACAAAATGACCGTAGAGCGACAAACCAAACCATCTGTTGTTAGAATGTTAATTGCATACATAAGTGTGAAGACGAAGCCCACACCACCATAACATTTAATAACAAAAATAAAAGGCTGTTTGGATGGTCATATATTAAATGATGATAAGCAACATCGTGCAAGAGTTTAGCCACCAATATATTTATTTTCATAATTCTTATTATTTTCTTTCGATACATTAATCACTGATTAAAAAGGTTTTATGTACCAGAGTTTCCTGCCAAGCAGTTTCACTAATAAGCATCGCAAAGCTTCTGACTCATAATTAGTCAACTTCAAAGAACAGGCTTTATTCTCGGAATTCATTCCCAATTTCATTTAATAACCAGTCGAAGAGATAAAATTTTAAATATGGCTCTCGTTCCGTAAAAGGTTGCAATCTATCGGGAGAATTATACTTATTTCGCGCGCGTGTGTGTGTATTGTATCGCTTCCGTGAGGACTTCAAATAGGGATTCGGGAGATTAAATTTTCCGTCCTTCCATTTCCGTACCTCCAGAGACAGGAAGCGATTACCTCGAAAATTGTTCAATTTTTAAACCTAAAATACGCAGTTCTCTAATTTGGGTTGTTTAACTTGATTGCGTGGACTCCTGCAGAAAGGCTTCTAGGACGGAAAATCGTTCATTCATTGTAAATGACACCCTGGTGGGAAACGCGATTAATTGGGTTTAGAAATTGGTCCTGTGATATTCTCTAAAATAAATTACAACTGCTTTGGAAAATATATGCAGATTTGAAAAGACTTCTAAAATTGTGATTTGGAAATCAATAATAATATTACTGTCTTTCAAGATGACAGTTTATGTTGTTGGCCACTAAGTCAGTAGTCATTTAATAATAGATATGCAGTAGATTTAGCATTAACACAGGAGCAACATGTTCCTACTGCGTTATGCCTATATTGTTCTGTTACAGTTTGCAACGAACAACTTAAAGGAGTTTTCATAATCTTGTCTTTTAGGCACAATTAATAACTTATAGACAAAGACTGTATCATGCACATTCCGTTTTCGTACCTCCAGAGATGGAAGCGCTTACCACGAAATTGTTCAATTTTTTAAACCTAAAATACGCAGTTCTCTAATTTGGGTATTTGAACTCGATTGCTTGGATTCCTGCAGAAAGCCTTCTAGGATGGAAAAATCTTTCATTTATTGTAAATGACACCCTGGCGGGAAACGCGATTAATTGGGATTTAGAAACGGGTCGCATAATTTTACTGGGGTATTTGATAAATAAATTATACATTTTTGGAAAATATATGCTGATTTTAAAATACTTCTTAAATCGTGATTTAGAAATCAATGACAATATAGCTATCCTTCACGATGACAGCTTATGTTGGCCACTAACAGTAGTCATTTAGCAATAGATATGCAGTAGATTCAGCATTAACTCAGGAGCAACATGTCCTACCACAGTTTGCAATGATCAACTTTAAGGAACTTCTACAATCTTGTCTTTCAGGCTCAACAAAGAACTTATAGACTGAGACTGTATCATGCACATTCCATTTCAGTATCTCCCGAGACGGAAGCGCTTATCTGGAAATTGTTCAATTTTTTTAACTTAAAAATACGCAGTTCTCTAAATTTGGTTGTTGAACTTGATTGCGTGGACTCCTGCAGAAAGGCTTCTAGGGTAGAAATCTTTCATTCATTGTAAATGTCATCCTGGTAGGAAATGAGATTAATTGGACTTTAGAAATTGGTTACATAGCGTTTTTGCGATATTCCCTAAATTAAATTACAACTAGAATATATGTGGGTTTGAAGAGACTTCTTAAAATGGGATTTTTAAATCAATAATATTGCTGTCTTTCAAGATTACAGCTTATGTTTTTGGCCACTAAGTCAGTAGGCATTTAACATAGATATATAGAAGATTTAGAAATAACTCAAGATCATCCTGAGGGTCTTACTACATTACACCAATATTACTGCAGTTTGAAATGAACCACTTTAAGGAGTTTTCGTAATCTTGTCTTTTAGGCGCATGATAGCTCAAGACTGTATCATGCATATCTCCATCCACTGCTTTGATTGACAGCTTTCGAACGGCACTGCAACGCTTTATCGAGCTATATATAGACCACTAAACAAATAGTACTAAATATACAGATTATTGATTAACTGCATACAAGATTGTACGAATTCCTTATCATATTTTATCACCGACTTATTTTTGATACTTTATTCAATGTCTCAGCTGGCTTATGAGTAATAAAAAGGCGTGAAATTACGACATAAGCGATAAACATGGAAAAGCTGCATAAGTTCTAGTATTGAAATTTGTTACACGTTATTATTTTAAAGAATGCAAACATTTTTAATAGCCATGAGTATGAATAGTGCAATAAACAAGTCAAGGAATATTCGTGGGAAGGGGAGATTACACTTTTCGCAGATAATTAAAATTAACCCTGAATGTGGATAGGACATTAAGATAATCATGATTGTTTCAGGAATCGCCAATAGCTATAATCATTTTTAAATAATAGCGATCGCAATTTTTTAGAGAGTCTATGAATTTTTTTAGACACTCTAGACAGATTATGAATCGTTGATTACCTACTAATTAAGCTTGCTACCACTAAAAAAGGAATCAAAGATACTATGCATGAATTTTTGATTGTAGGATATCTTTTTTTTTATGAAAATGAACAGTTACAAAAAGTAAAAAAGATATTAATAAATTTAAGGCATTCAATCTATTAGATCTAATGTAAATTCCAGGATCTAGTTTTCTGCTCGCTTTAATAATTCTAATGGGTAATCGAAATGATTTTTATAAAACTATGCAGATGCAAAAAGTAAACTACACCAGTAAGTAATGTGAATTGAATATTTAATGTCAAAATTCAATCAAAAGTTTAATTAGACAAGATGGTTTAGACTCAATTCTTTTAATAAATATAAGTAGACTTATGGAAAATATTTAATAATGGAAATATTTTAATTTAATTCCAGAATTTTTCCAGAATCTCGTTTTCTGCTCACTGTGCCTCAATAATAATTCTAAGGGTTGACTAAAATGATTTTTTATGAAACTATGCAGATGCAAAAAGTAAACTACACCAAAAAATAATGTGAATTGAATATTTAATGTCAAAATCCAATCTAAAGTTTAATTAGACAGGATTTAATTAGATTAAATTCCGTTAAATAAAGTTGAATTGGCTTATAAAAAAACATTTAATAATATAAAGATTTAATTTGTTTTAGATAAATAACATACTTATTCATGATTAAAACATCTTTCAAAAAGATTAGAAGGAATTGCATTGATTGGCTATTTATAGAGACCATGCGAATGATTCAAGTAGTACTAAAAAAATTAATTAATTTTATACTACTACGAATATTTATTATTTAGATCACATGAAACGCTATTTTGGAATTGTTATTAAAATGCTACTATTGTTCTTTAATTAACGTAACTTTATAACTGTTAAAATCTCAGAAAAACAACAGCCATCAAACTAGCAATAAAAAGTTTTTATTTAAAGGTAGTGTAAATAGGAAACTATCTATTTCAAATCCATTGGGATGATCAGTTACCATCATTGTTCCGCGACCTTAACATTGAGAAAGGAACCGCACAGATCTTCAATCAGTCACGGTCCTATGGGAAGAAAGTAGCCAAAGCAATTAGTTAATCTTGTTTTCATCAATAACTAGAGGATGACTGGAGGGCAAACCCCCTCCCCTTTCGGATTGAGGAAAGGGGAAAGAGATTCGGATTTATGTTGCATTACTTAGTGCATGGGAATCCCCATCTTGGGTTTGGGGGCCAAGACCAGGCAAATATGAGTGTGGAAGCGTAAAATGGACATTTCGTATTTTATGTGGGGTGCCGTGGGTTTTATTCGATGTCAAGTCATGGGTAAATGATGATGTATGTCTGGATGGTATGCTGTTGATCGGTTTTTAATGCCAGTTGGATGTAGAAGCTCTAAAGTTTTCTATGGAAAAGCTTTTAGTATTGCTATGTAGATCTTTGTAAAACTTTCGTCAGTGTTGAGTTTAAATTGACATTTGCATGCCCTGTAAGTTATGGTATTTTCGATATTTTTGGTGAGTGTCTGAACCGGAATTTTACGACTGGTGCTTTATGTAAATGGGGTGATAAGTCATGCCCAATAAAGGCATCCAAGTATTGTTGCATGCATTTCAGTTTTTTTTATTATCATTTCATTTGTTGAAATTTTTACCAATTTTCTTAGTTCAGTTTTTTTACAGAAATTAAACTATGAAAGATATCTAAATATATTGATGATTTTTTTTTACAGTGCATGATAATTCATTTACAAAATTAAACTAAAGAGAATAGTTTCTCTAAGAATAAATACTTTGGGTTGTAAAAAATCAGGATATTCTAACCTCTGCATGAAAATTAGAAATAATGTAATGAAGAATATTCCATAGTTAAAAAAAAAAGCTTACCTGACTTTTAATGAAGTAGCAATTTTGAGATCAATTATTTTATTTTAATCGTAAGTAGTTAAATTTAGTGTTTAAAAAAATCATTGTTCAAGAAATAATGATAATAAGTTCATTGTAATAGAAATAATGATAATGATATCATTGTTAAAAAATAATGATAATAAGACCATTTTTAAAGAAATAATCTTCTATTTTCGGTATAGGATATTTGTAATTTAGTAATTATAAAAGGTAGCATTGATTAGAGGGTTTAAAACTTAGAATAGCAGCTAGTTGTAAATTTAAAAATATTTTTAGTTTTAATTTCTCAAAAAAGGATTTTATATTAGATCTAATAGCACACCGATCAAATTTTCTCCTTTGGCAAATTATGTTTCATATAATTGTTGTCTGTGTATAATGAAACTTTAATTTAGAAATGCGCTCGTCAAAGTTCTAAGGTCATTTTTGGTTTTTCAATATGGCAACAATAAGATTTAATTTTATGCATAAACCAGCTTTTAGAAAGAATAAGGAAATATAAAAAAAAATAAGAAGACTTAATTAAAATTTGTTCAGCATGTTCCAAATTCCTACTATATTTTTATTGGTTAAGTATCAAAAGATAATGAACGAGCAATGATGAACAAGCAATAAATAAAAATATTTTCTCTTTTTAGTGGATATGATGATATATTCTACAAACTGAAAAATAAGAGTACTATTTTTTTTTTTCTTTTAATGTTAAATCTTTTAAAGCAAGGAATAAATAAATACAAAAACATTTATTTTCTAAATTATTTTATTAGAATAATAAAAATATTATTAATAAAGGAAGAAGTAAATATATTGGAGGAATTGACATATGGATTACTAGGAAAACAGTTTATATATATATATATATATATATATATACTTATTTATCCTTCTGTGTAAATCATTATTTATTAAACATGATTTATTAAAAGCAAATGCTTCTTTTTAATACGCTTTTATCAGTTTCCCCTGTATATTTGTTTGTATGTATGTAACTGACACTTTGGGCTCAATTTTATCATACTTTAAGAGATCCGATTTAATTTAAACGTTGTAGTCTTATCAAGGACCGACGACAATAAAATATTTTGATAAGTTTATTATCTCATCATGATTAGGATAGCCAGGATTAGTGATTAAAACACACAGCCTTTGAAAAGTCATCTTGATCGGCGCTTAATTTTTCCCCTGGAGATCTGCTTCTCCTCATACACACTGTATAAGCCGCAAAGAAACGTTTACAGACATCTTCCAGATATTCAAACCTACGTGGGACAGCGGCACAACGGATAACGCGCCTGATTAGGAGATTCCCAAATGTTCGAATCCTGGCTGGCTCGACATATTCGCATTTAGCCTTTGTTTTACTTACAATTAAATTATTGTAATAACCAGTCCTCCGTACCGGGACCTCATTTAAATATTATAGTTTAAAAACACAAAAAACACGCTTTTAGAGTTAATGAAACTAAAAAGTAAAAAATAAATTAATAGTTTAAAAAAACTAAAAAAACACGCTTTTAGAGTTAATCAAACTAAAAAGTAAAAAATAGTTGTTAACATAAGAATAAAATGACTGACGAGAAAATGAATGTCACTGTTCTAAAAGCGTGGGGGGCTTTGTATGACATTTTTAAACTAACTCTGCATTTCGGAATGAAACTAGGGAAAAAATTATAACGATTGACATCGAGCCCCCACGCTTTTAGAACAGTGACATTCATTTTTTCGTCAGTCATTTTATTCTTATGTTAACAATTATTTTTTACTTTTTAGTTTGATTAACTCTAAAAGCGTCTTTTAGTTTTTTTAAACTATTAATTTATTTCATTAGAAAGAAATAAAATATTCTCAAAATTAATTAATTAAATGTTAATAAATATTTTCATAGCTAAAAAAGGTCTGATTAAATGTGATAAAAGTAGTTTTTTTATTTCAATATAATGCTTTGATTAATAATGATTAGAATCAAGAAACTATAAAATTATAATTTGGAGTGAAATTACTTTCTAAAGCATTAAAAGGGCAAACGTTTACAGGGAAAAAATACGAAATTTCTTACTATTATATGTTCGTTGATTGAAAAAAAAAGTAATTCATGAATCTGTAATACGATTAATGTACGAAAAACACATCGTTAAGACAGAAATAAAAATAATTAATTGTTAGAATATAAAATCCTTTTTTACGAATATTTTTTATAAATAGAACCATGTAATATAAAAAGTTTTAAAGAAATGAATATATGAAATACTGACTTCTGAATTGCTAATAAAATCACTGACAATATTAGTAGAAAAAAAGTGATGACATACAAAAGAAATATCAAAATACGGAACTCTGTAATAATAATAATGTATAATAATAACTCTGATTTATGAAAAATTTATATTAATATGATAAATTAGGATTATTTATTGCTCCTTTTGCAATAGTTTTTAATTTCAGTATCTCTTAGTTTTAAATAAAACACTCAACTTTACTTTCTTTTCACGTACGTTGACTTAATATGCATGCAATGGTGTTTTATTTCTGAATCACATCTTAACTGCCCTTGACTGTGTTAAAGATACAATAGGACAAACAATTTTCTATCCCGTTAGTATTTGACACACAGGGAGTCATTCATCGCCCCATGCTAATCTTTTTTTATCTGTTAGTCATACATTGTGTATGGCTTTCATGTAAGTTTGTTTTATATGCATATACTATTAGTTATTAGATAATCTAACTGTCTTACTTACATATTGTTCTAGTCTTCATGTAATCTATCCTAACTGTTAGCCAAAACTGGCTAATTCTGTTTCTTTAACTGTTAAAAATATTTAAATTAAATATTTTATGAAATATTCCATTTTAGTTTAATATTTAAATAGTTTTTAATATTTTATTAGAGTTCATAAAATATACTGCAATGCAAAATTTAACTGTACTATTAGTTTGGCAAAAATGGACATCTAAATTTGCGGTAAAAAATGGATAATAATATAGGCCAGCAATGAATGAAATAATATTGCTATTCGTCATGGTATATCATTAAAAGTTTTAAATAATTAATTACAAAAAAATTAACCAATCTGTGCAGCATATATTGAAAATCTGAATAGATAATTGAAATTGCCCCTTATATACTAGTCTTATCCTTGTGGATATTATTCACGATTTTAATTTTCAATAATAATACACGCAGTGCTAATTTCCCTAGAAAGTGTATAATAAAATAAGTGTGGCAAAAATAAGGATTGCTTACATTGACTTTTATTAAAAAATATTATTAATAATTATACTAATGTGGTTATAGAATTTTCCTTTTTTATATTAATATTTAAACATTTTATGAAAAACAAATAAAAACAAAGATTGTTTATTAATTAATGCTTGTCAAGCAAAAATACTTAACGCCTAATAAACTAGAGAAATATAAATAAGTTTCACTATTATGCACCTAACAGTAAAAATCCAAAATGACAGGACAAAATTCGCTTAAAATAAGTAATAAAATCAGCAATACACACAACTAATAATACCGTTTAAAATTGAACTTTAAAAAAAAGTAAAATAGATTTTCAAATATTTCTTTCATTTTTATTGCCATATGTAAATTCTTCAAAAGTAATTCTCCTTGGAGACACAAAAATGAAAACGTTTCCTGAAATATTGATAATGCCAAAAAATGTCGTTTCATAACTTTTCTATTTTATATATATCGTAATAAAAAAGAACAATTTATAAATTGAAATTTTATCGAATACAAATTTGATAAATATATATATTCCTGTACTGAAAACCAGCTGCTTCCAATAATATTTATAAAAATAAAACAATAGTTGTTGAGGAACATTATTGTTTGTAGAAATCGATAAAAACATATGCAATTATCTATGCAACAAAATAAAAATAGATGATTGATTATGATGATAAATTAAATGATTGCTGATAAATTAAATGATTGTTGATAAATGAAATGATTGTTGATAAATTAAATGATTGTTGATAAATAAATGATTTTTGATAATTCAAATGACTGTTTTTCCTTTCATTAGATCTTTATCTTTAACTTATAGATATTAATCACGTCCAATTGTAAACTAAAATCATAATAGAACATAGAACAAAAACATTCTTACACTTTGTTAATTTTTAGCAATGTGATTAATATGCTCATCTATATTTGTGCATTGTGACACTTTCTTATTTTTAAATTAGTGTTTTACAATTTTTTTCTTCTTTCTAATTTTTTTTTTTTTTTTTGCATGTTAACTTTATATGCTACTTTAATTATTATCTTTTCGTTTATTTTTATTTTATTCTTATTATTCTTATTATTATAATTTGTGTATTATTTTTTTCATCCAATTCCGTCTTATATCTCCTGTGTGTTATTATATTATCTGTAAAAATTTTGTGAATATTACTTGCTCTTGTAATTCTCCTCTAGCGTTCTAGGATATTACATGTTATAAAATAAAAATATAACAGTACTAAGAAAAGTCGTAATATATACCTACGTAATATATACTCTCATGTACTTCTTAACATGTACTCATTACGTACGCATGTTACTTACATACTCATATGTACGTATGCACTTCATATGCACTCATCCTTAATATGTACCTCTATATTTTGTTTGTTCATTGTGACACTTTCTTATTTTTAAATTAGTATTTTTATAATTTTTTCCTTTTAATTTTGCATGTTAACATTATATGTTACTTTAATTATTATTTTTCTTTTATTCTTATTTTAATTCCTCTTTTCTTCTTTTTATTATTATTAATATAATTTTTGTATTTGTTTTTCTCCAATTCCGTCTTATTTTTCAATTGTATTATTATATTGTCGGAAAAAATATTGTGAATATTACTTGCTCTTGTAAGTCTCCTCTGGTGCTGTAAATAATACATGTGATTAAATAAAAATAAAACAGTACTAAGATTAACTTCTTAATAAAGGGTAAATTGCAATAACATTATTTATATCTTTGTTATATCAACTATTTATCATATACATTAATGTTTTAAGATCTTATTATGTTAATAATAAGATAAAAGTTATAATTATTTTATAATAAAAATATGTTAACATTTATCTCATAAGTAAGAGCTGCACTGCCCAGGGAGCACATAATAAAAATATATACTGAATAAAACGTTCCAGTTTGTTATTCAAAAATTAATTCATACCAGGAAAGAAATAGGCAATGAAATACATCTTTATAAGTCGATAAATATTAACCCAATGCAACTATTTATAATTATAGAATACAAAACCGCTTGTGGCATTCGATAGAATCAGCAACACTAATTCATCCATACCATAAATCTAAAAGTATAATTACTATCTTCTCTATCCATTTCTTTATATCACTTTCTTCTCCTACCCTTATGCATATTATTCACGCGCCATTTCAACCTGCAATAATAACAGAAATAAAAAAAGAACAATTTCTCAAAGAAAAGATGAAAGAAAAAAAAAAAATAGTCCCAAAAGAGAAATACAAAAAAATTATCCCAGAATCAAGATGAACTGTATTTCCATTTTTATTCGCTATTATGCATGAAACTCGCTTTTAAACTCAATTATAAACTGTGAGAAAAGTAGGAAGAAATTAGCCAAGACATTTGTTAATAAAAAAAAAAAAAAAAAGGAAAGATTCTAGTAGGGGAGTAGAGGTTCGATTTTTTTTTTTTTTTTTTTTTTATGTGTGAGAATGATAAAGAGGTGGAATTATTAATGAAAAAAAAAGGTGTTAGGCGCTTCACGTTTGAAATAGCTTCCTAAACTGTTGAATTGATAATTTCATGCATAGTTGAATTAAACATGTTTCGTTCAATACTGAAGGATATATGATAAATTATAAAGATATTTGGCACAAATACTTGGCATGACAAATTAGTAAGATAATAGAAATTAAAAAATAAGTGTGGAATTTACATTATATTCATTTTGATCTTTTCTTTAATTTAAACATATTAAAATAACCATAAAATGGCATTAATAAATAATCTAGATTAAATCAATAGAAACTATACATTTAATGCTAATATAGTTCGTTGGATATATACATATAATATTAATTGGTTGAATAAAATATTAGATGTAATATAAAATTTTAAAATTCAGCAATACATTGTCAAATATAGCTAAGATTCCTTTACTATTAATTATGATTAGCTAATACTAAGTAGTTAAATACTTTTTTTGAAATCTTTAATTTCTAGATACGAAAAATACACGTATTTATAAAATTTAAATAGAGCAAAACAATTTTAACATTTAATAAATAACTATTCTTTATTTAACTTAATATTCAAAAGATATGAACCTTATTTAAAAATTTCCATGTCAATTTCTACAGAGAAATCGACATGGAAACTAATAAAGATAATATTTTTAAAGGAATAATAATTAGCGGAAGAATAATATTTTAACTAATAAAAACTATTCGATGTTTTTTTTTTTTTTACTAGGTTAAAATTTTTTTGTCTTATCAAACTCAGTTGAACATAAAATATACAAGAATTAATTTTTATTATGTACAAATAAAAAATGTCAGAACTGACTTGTTCTAGATAAATTCTACTATTTTTTTTCAAATTCTGTTCATCTTTTCAAAAAAAGAGAAAAATATATAGAAAAAGTATTCTAAAAACTAAACAGTTACATTTATTTTAAGTAGAAAGCAGAAATTTTTGAAAAATAAGCATATTTATAATAAACAGAACAAGAAAAATATTTTGATATTGAATTTTAGTTTTAGAAAAAAATGATAAAAGTCACTATTTTTTGATTAGTTTTTTTTAAAATTAATCAAACAATATATTTCATAAATATTTTATTTTAATTTTTAGTTGCTTCATTATTATCGCTCATATATTATTTTTGCTTTTTTCATGGACATAATATTTTTTCACTTTCTGTTTACTTTAAATAATAAAAAAAAATGTGTAACATCATCTGATTTATATGTAATTATTTTGTTTGTAATTAATTTATTATTTTTTTTTATTAGTTATTAATTAATAGTTAAAATTTATGCTAATAAAGGTTTTTTGAAATGTTTAATGTAAGCGTTTTTAAGTCCTTTAAGCCTGAAATACATTTATTTTGTTCAATTTAAAATTATTATACAAAGTTTAAATTATTATTGAACAAACTTTTAATTTTGTCACACTTATTAAAAATTTGATTTTATACTGTAATTACAAAATTATGCTATCTATTTTAATTTAATCAACAAGACATAAATTTAATGGAAGACAATAACAATAAGTTCGATAAATTCTTTTATAAACTACAATTGTACCTTCAGAAAAGTCCTGTGTTTACTTTGTAATATTTTGTGTATAAATTAATGCAATGTATACTGAGCAGGAAAGTATTAAGCATTGTAAATAAAAATATTTAAATTTTTTCAACACAAATACCTATTCATTTTTATTAATATAAAATTAAAAATATTTAATAAGCTTATTAATATTTAGAAAGTAAAAAAAAGTCAGAAAAATAAATATTTGAAAATTAATAAAACTGTTTATTTCCTATGAATTTATTTTTGTTTCTAATTCGCTATTAAATATAATTATAGAACAATTAATTTTATTATTATAAATATAATTATCGAACAATTAAATTTTATTATAAATTAAAACAAATGAAATAATCATTTAATTTGATCTTCTGTTTGAGTATAAACTATTTTATTAAAAGTAAATTTATGAATATAATTATAATATACTTTGTTAAAAATTCCTTAATTATTTTTACCTTCAACCTTAATTATTTTTAAAAGAATCGACAATTTTAATTTTTCTCACAAATGAAAACGTTATTGCTCTGTGATGGCTTTTATAAAAATAATAATTTTAATTGAAGTGATTTTAATTCTCTTATAGGTTTTGTTTTATTTGCAGCTTTATATATATAATAAAATAACAGATTACTCTGAATTCAAATGTTAAAAATATTTTACTTTAATTAAAAAGAAATAAAAAATACCATAAAATTTCAATTAAACTAATAACTACACTTAATTAAATGGAAGAAAGAAATTTACTAATTCATTAAGGACATAATTATTTTTAAAGGGCTTATTAATTATCTACTAATAATTAATGAGTTTTCCCAGAATTTAATCACAATTCTCATTATAAGAGCAGTTTGAAGCTATATTTTTGTTAACGTTTCATAAAAAATATAAAACAAGAAATAAATCATTGTCCAACTTTTTATTTGATATTTTGTATCGAGATAATTTAAATTAAAAATAACTAAAGCTCTTAAGCTTTAATCGATAACTTTTTTAAACAAAAAATAATTTGAATATTTTAACGATGTCTAGTACGTGCTTAAAGGAATAGTTATAAAGTCATTAAACAAATAAGCTTATGGATATTTTGAATAGCAACACTTTGAATAACAAATTTGTAAAAAAAAAAAAAAATAGTTAACGAAAAATGAATTAATATGCAAATATTTAAGGAGGAATAATGTTCTGTAATTAAAAAATGCTGATATTAATATTATTTACTTAAACGTTGCATATAAATTGAGGAAACATTTTTTTTTTTTTTTTCAATTTATGAATTCACAGAAATCCAATCATCATATTTTTTTTATGTTTTATTTATTGTAAACGTAAGAAATCACACTGTAGATTTAATATCAATTAAAAGACTTCATATCTGGAAAAATTAATTATTATTTGCTTTTAGAGGCCATTTTGTTTTTAAATTAACATATGTTGCATTAAACTTTTGTAATTTTATAAGAAAATTCATTTGAAATAATATAGCTTGAACTCAACAAAATTTTGAACAGTTAGAAATTAGAAAAAGTTGTTTTCTAATGCAGCTGGCAATACAGATAGAGTTAATCTTATGCCATAAGGAAGGGCTACACCGTTGTTACACATTTAGCACTATCCAAGGGGCACGTGTAGCTTGAAGATATGCTACGGACGCGAGTAACACTACCCCTCACAACGCTCTACGATCCTATTAGGCAGGAATCTACAGTTTAAAGAGGATTCCGAACCTCTACAAACATCCATGGCACCGCTGGGACTCGAACCTGAACCTGTGGTACTGAGCACCAGTGTGCTAGGCACTTGACCATCAGGCTCAGAAATTATAAAATATTAGAAAAATGAGTCTTTATTATTATTTATTTTTTTTTTTTTTTTTTGTTCCTGTGTAATAAAATCACTTATGAAAATGGCCAAAAATTCCTCCATGTTTAAAATATTTCTTTTTTTTTTTTTTGGCTGTTCAATTTTATTTAATTTTTAAACAAGAAAATTCATAGCTTATAAATTTATATACACTGAAATAACCTCAATTTTAAGTTTCACAAATGTGTTTCTTATGCCTACTATCTCGGTTGTTGTTCAAACCTCAGTCTGATGACGTCTAATTTCTAAACGGGTGCCGTTCCTCACTTTTGAAAGGCTTGTGTATATGGACATTCCCTTTAACATAACATCATAAAAATGAAGCCTAGTACCGTCAAATTAGATGGCATTGAATGAATGCTGATTTTAAAAATAAAAATTGCACATTTGGTACTTCTTAAAAGGGTGTATTCTTCTAAAGTAAATTTCCATCTTAAAGATGTCGACAATTCTTAAAAATAAAAATTTTACTTTATCAAAATATTTTATCTGAAACTTTGCTGTGACTTATGAGCCATACAAGTAAAAATGCTTGTACAAACATTTTTAATTTAAAAATTACAAATGAAAATTAAGAAAAGAGTTATAAAATAAATGTTCAGTTTATTTGTTTGGTATGTATGTTATCAAACATAATAAATTATTGTTATTGATTATTGAGGTTTAAATGATGTAGGTGATTTCTTTTAGTGCCCTTCTATTAGTCATAGTGAATATGCTACCTTTAACTTATAAAGTAAAGTATCACTTATGTATAAATTATAACTTTGTAAAATAAATTAAAAATAAAATAAAATAAAAATAAATTATAATGTACTAATTTATTATTATAACTTATATATTTCTACAACGTGTAAATAAAGATCAGAAAGATAGTTAATAAGGCTCCGTAAAAAAGTAGGATTTCATAAGAAAATAGGTTATCAAGCTAAATAAATTATTGTTATTGATTATTGAGGTTTAAGTGATTTAGATGATTTCTTTCAGTGCCCTTCTATTATTCATAGTAAATATGTTGTCTTTGATTTATAAAGTAAAGTATCACTTATATATGCATTATAACTATATAAAATGAACAAAATAATAAAATAAAAAAGGTAAAATAAATTATAATATACTTTTTATATAATTATTATTACTATATATATTATTACTATATTATTATTATATAATTATTATTATATAATTATTATTATTTATATAATTATAATTATTATTACTTATATATTTATATAACGTGTAAATAAAGACCAGAAGGGTAGTTAATAAGGCTTCATAAGTGGGGTCTATTATTCATAGTGAATATGTTGTCTTTGACTTATAAAGTAAAGTATAATTTATATATAAACTGTAACTATATAAAATAAATAAATAATTAATAAAATTTAAATAAATAAAATAAATTATAATATATAATACATATTTATATAATGTGTAAAATAAAGACCAGGAGGTCAGTCATTAAGACTTCAAGTAAGGGCTCATAAGAAAAACAACTACTTTATAAATTATTTATTCAATATATATTTATACGAATAGAAATTCAAGTGAAGTTTATCAATTAAGTTAATACAAATTTTATTTTCTAAAAGTTTTCCTTTTTTTCATATTTACAGTATACTCTAAACTGTAAACATAAATTTTAACCCCAGATAAAAGTAACCATTAAAATAGCACTAGACCCAGTCTTAAAATACAGCTCACAAATACCGGAACCATCAAGCAACTGCATTATAAGCTCTGCATTCACATCAAAACATCGGTTCATTACTTCCAGTCTGTCAAACTCTTTTATAAAAGAAGCAAAAGAATGAAAAACTACAGCTAATATCACTGAAAGAAATCCGCTAACTCGGCTCTTTTAGGTATTCCATCTAAAAAAAAGAAGTTTTGGACAAATTTATACAGAAAATAGCCTCTTCTAAAAGCTGCAATGAATAATGTATAATTTATAGATTTCCTTAACACTTACTGTAAGCAAAGAAAACACAGCAAAGAAAAAAAAATCCCCTGGCCTCACCAGTAACAAGGGATTTTTGATTCTGCGTCTTTAGGATCATTACTTGAGGGCTTTTACTGATGCTGGCCACATGAGTTGGGCCATTTCTTTAATAAAAAGGGGCAATGGCACGAATAAGGCTTTAAGAAATGGGATCATTTGCGAGGCAAGACTTGTGCTCGCTAATGCTGCTCATAAAAACTGTTTTCCAAGTTGTTCGGAAAGTATACTAGGCTTGGAATTTATTTAACGTTATGGTGGGAAGTGCTGATCATAAATTTACGACCTAATAACCGTCAATAACCGAAGTTGCTAGTAAGTAATTTACGTCGCCTTTGGTTCTCGAAAAACAAAACTGTGTCTGGCTCCATGTTATTGTTACCCAGTTTTGCAGAGTTGATTGAGATTGAAAGTTTATGCAAATGTTGTAAATCTTTCATGGAATATATCATAAAAGTGACTGTCTATTAACTGCATTCTGTCTATTATGGTGAAGAACTGAAAATAAGTAAACAATTAGTGTTAGAACTGAAAATAAGTAAACATTTTCCATTCTTATAAAGACTGAAATTCTGTTACAAAATAAAGACAAAAATTAAACTGACTTCAAGGCAAAAATAAAAACTGTTCATGAAGCTTTCGAAAATATAATATAAATAATATTGAGTTAAGTAAAGAATGAATGAAAGATCTGTAAAAAAAAATATTTCCTAAGTTATTTGGAAAGTAACTGGGTTTGGTATTTATTTAATGTTATAGTGGGAACTGCTGATCATAAATTTACGACCTAATAACCGTCAATAACTGAAGTTGCTAGTAAGTAATTTACGTCGCCTTTGGTTCTCGAAAAACAAAACTGTGTCTGCCTTTATGTTACTGTTACTCATTTTGCAGAGTTGATTGAGATGGAAGATTTATGTAAATGTTTTTAAATCTTTCATGGGATATTTCATAAAAGTGAAACATTTACTATTATATGTCTTCTCTGTTATGGTGTATTTTAGTACGAAAATATTTCCGATTCTTGTAAAGACTGAAATTTTGTTACAAAATAAAGACAAAAATTAAACTGCTTTCAAGGCACAAATAAAAACTGTTCATGAAGCCTTCGGAAATATAATTCAATAATATTCAGTTAAATAATGTATGAATGAAAGATTTGTAAAAAAAAAACTGTTTTTCTAAGTTGTTCGGAAAATATACTGGGCTTGGAATTTATTTAACATTATGATGGAAAGTGTTGATCATAAATTTACGACATAATAACCGTCAATAACCGAAGTTTCTATTAAGTAATTTACATTGGCTTTGGTTCTCGAAAAATAAAACTGTGTCTGGCTTCATGTTTTTGTTACTCAAGTTTTCTCAGTTGATTGAGATTTAAGGTTTTATGCAAATGTTGCAAATCTTTCATGGCATATTTTATAAAAGTGAATAATGTCATATTATATGCCTGTTTTTTTATTCTGTCTATTATTATTTTGCGAGAGCCTTCGGGCAGGTCACGCGTAACTCCTAGAACTTATTCTGTCTATTATGGTGTATTTTAGAATTGAATGTATTTGTAAATATTTTCCCATTCTTGTAAAGAGTGAGATCATGTTATAGAATAAAGACAAAAATTAAAAATTAATCATGAAGCCTTACGGAATATAACGTAAATAATATTCAGCTAAATAAAGAACCAATGTGGGGCCTCATGGCCGAGTGACTAGCGCCCTGGCGCTCCGTGTCGTAGGTTTCGGGCTCGAACCCCGAGGTGCGCTGAGTGTTTGTAGTGGTTGTATCCACTTTAAACAATAGGTCATGGTCTAATATGATTGTTGACCATAGCTCTGACAACGTTACCCCGTACATCTCTGTCTCTGAACATGCCAGCAAGCAGGTTTAGAGACAGAGATGTTTAATAGAAGTAAGAATGAGTGAAAGATTTGTAATAAAAATGCGTTTTTTTATTATTTATGTACGCAATTAATTGAAAAGGTAATATTTATTGTAATAAGATATTTTATTTTTTATTTGGTGTTTGCTCGAAGACTCTCTCACATTTCTAATCCTTAAGGCATTCTTTATATCTATATACGCACGTCTTTTAATTTTTAAGAAACATCATATACTTAAATTTTATTAAAACCAATAGTGAATATGTATTCAATTTAATATTAATTTCAAAGTTTATAGCTAAACGCTTTAGGGATGCATTCATCTAATAATAGTATAAATGCTAGATTATGAGAAAAAAAATGAAAAAAATGTATTCTCTTTTCCTACAAAGAAAATTGAATTGTAATATTAGCTAAATCACTGCACCAGCAACACAAGAGATTATAATTACTGAATGCATAATCTATTTGTTATGACTACAATTTACATTCATAAAATATTATGAGTACGATTTACATCAAAAAGCATGAAATCATTCTGCAAAATTATATTCATTACATCAACATTCATGAAAGGAAAATACTTAAAAGATTTAATACAACAAGCGGGAAATCTTCCTAAAAAATACAAAATAAATCAAATGCATACTTTTACAATTCTTAACAAATTATATTTGTTCAAAACAAAATGGAAATTTTATTTAATAAAAAAAAAACAATTCTCGTACGTTATATAAATTCCATGGTGAAGAGTATTTCGAAATGCTAATAATGTATAAAGTGAATATTATTTTTCAAATTACACGAGAGAATTGTTTTTAAAAAATTTTTCATTAAAATATTCAGTAAGATTAGTTGGATTAAGTATATATTTATAACAAGTAAAATATATCTAAACATAATTCAGTGAATTTCAGATAGATTTATACAAGAAGAAATAATCTAAACAAGTTCTTTAGTAAAATTAAGTAAATCAAAATTCAAACTAAAGTCAATTTTCAAAATAAGGTCATGTAGTTTTTTTTTCTTATATATATATATATATATACGTTTTTATTATTATATATTGAATTTGCAGGTTAAATTAAAAAAAAAAAGATGAGCACTAACATATAATCGTATCGGATCAATATAAAGTAAAAAAGCATAAATTCAAGCTTAATTTGTATACTTTAAAATCATTTATAATAACATTTAAGAAGAATTTTACTTACTTTTGTTTAGGATATTGTTTATGACAACAAATTAAAAAAATGTGACATTAATTTCTTACATCTTATGTAAATAATTCCGTTTGGAAGTTATATGTGTGGGAGAAAATTAGAGACATTTACCAGAATTTAAAAATATGTCAACGTATGAATCACTGGATTTAAATCAATGTGTGAACACTACTGATTTTGTTTTTTTTTACTGCAAGTCGGCACTGGAAGCAATTAAAAATGGCGATACTAACATCACTTCTGCGATAAATGTTCTGCTAGAGACTCTACACTGTAGAGGCAAAATCATGCCATCTTCAATGGATTCCCGCACATGTCAACATCGAGGGCAACAAATGCGCTGACACTTTAGCCAAAGAAGCCAGGGACATTGATCAACCCAGGACTACCATCACACTTTAAAGACGCTAAACTTTTACAGTTTAAAAAAGCCGACTAATTCCTCATAACTTTAAGAAGCCACTAATCACGGACTTCAACTGCCTTTGGAATCTGACATCAGTTATTAACAAACTCAGAACTAATCATTACAGAGGGATGAAGATTCTCCCAGACAAGACCAGGGAATACATCCCCTGCAGAAATTGCCGCAACTCTTTCTAACACCTAAGCACATTCTAGAGTGCCCAGCACTCACTCCCCATGTTTTGCAATTGGGTATGGTGCCAATCGAGGCCAATTCAAGAGACGTCCTGTATAGTGAAGCGGCGCCATTGCTTGCGGCCGCTATAGAGAAGACTTTTGACTTGATCTAACATTGATAATTATATTTTAAATTCATGGACACGATAACAACAACAACACTACTGCTAAGAGAATATATTCATATATATTTTAAGACAATAATAATTATCATAAAGATAATTATACACACGGATTGGCACTAATTATTGCTATTGAAATTAATTTATACTTGACATATATTCTCTATCTATATTATTTACAGTTTTATATAACACTACATGTAAATTTACCAATGTTTCGGTCCATACAACGCATAGGCCAACGCTTGCAGCATATGCAGACCACCCCTAAATTCATTTCACGTCCGTCACACTCTACATCCGCGGTCTCCGAAAACCGTCCATCAGTCCAGGGATATGAAGCAAATTAATTTAAGGCTCGTGTCACCCCGCTTTCCACCCACAGAGCACAAAATGTGCGGGGCTGGCCGTGGAAGAACAGATACCCCGGCCTGATATTAGGTGCTGGGCATGGCAGTCACGGCACCGCTGAATAATTTATGCATAAGCATATTGCATTTCGTAAATTATGGACACTATAATGTAGGGTTCGATTTTTATCTATAGTGTCCTCACCATGTTGTGGAACAAGATTTGAAACATGGTTCTGAAAGAGATTTATCTATGACATCCTCTGGATGTTTCATTTACAAAGTGACATATAATGGGACGTGCTCAACTGATTTTGCTTTTATATAAATTAAATAAAGATTTTTTAAAAAATTACTTCGTTTACTATTTTATTAATGCTGGAAACTGTGTATTTACTTCGTTTAGTAATTAGTTAGTGCTGGTAACTGTATGTTGTAAAGTAGCATAACACTTAGCATAATAACACAAATTTAATTCGTAAATTTTATGCTGAAAAAAACTCAACATTTCGGGGTGCATGACCCGCTGCACATTATCTGTACATATATTATTATTTATTTATTTTGAAGTTTCTTAAAAATCAATTCTATAAAAGTGCCCTGAAGAATCCCTTTTGCCTAAAAATCTTGATCAAATTTTGCTTGAGACAGAATAAAATTAGGTAAAATGCAACGAACTGTCATTTCGACCAACGGCAAAAACAACCAACATCATATATAAGTGTGCAATTGTAGATGAAAAATATTTATTGAAGATATACAAATAATATAAAATGTTTCAAAGCATGTCTAAATTATTAGATAACAGTTCTATAAATCTAGATTTATTTCTCTAGCAAATATGAAGAATACAAATCGTCATATCATCGAATAAATTTCGTTTTTACCCAACAAATTCTTAAATGTTAACTCCTTTCAGGTTTCCATTTTCTTAAGTTTATGACTATCATTTGGTAGAAGTTATGCATCAAAAGGAAAAACGGATAAACGCTTTCTTAGTTTTATATAATTAATACAAAAACAGAACTTGATAGATATATGATACGACTAAAAACAGACAATATTAATAAGTATTAGTTTGTCCATTGAACAGTGGATAATTTTAACCCACATATGTGTCTCTGGGAGTGTCCAAAGTTACGGTGACTTCAACAGTTGTAATATTTGAAATAATAATAGCCCTTCCTCCTTGATGTATCTGATTCTGACTTAAGATGTCATATTTATCTTAATACATCTTAACTGATGGCATAAATTAATACTTTTGGAAGAGAAGAGGTATTTCAAAAAATTTGAATTTTTACAATACAGAAGAAATAATAGTTAAGACTAATATGTCTTTAAAAGTGAAATAACCTATCAAGTTACTTCAAGTTTATGCAGTAATTTCTTTTGCGACATTTATCATGCTTTAATTCGTTATTACATGGCTTTTACCATACGTCAACGTAAAATATTTCAGTATATATGAAACAAAAAAAAGAAAAAGTGAAATGCAATTTTTTGTGTTGTATCACTTTTTCTACAACTAAATTAGAGGAATATCAATCTAACAGAAAATATTTCTATGTTGACAGGACATGCTAATAAAAATTTAGCCTTATGTGAATTTATAAAAAGTATATTTTTTTAGTTTTACTACTCCTATAAACTTTAGGATACATCCGAATAGGTAGGTAGTGTTCGGCTTCAGTTTATTATGGGATACACATCTTTGTTTTGCTTTGCCTTAGTCATTGTTTTTTATGAACTTCTTATAGCTCCTATTCCTGTCTCTATCACTGTCATAGAAAATATTTATAAATATTTATTTTATTATATTTATTTATTTATTTTTATATTAATATTTTATTTATATTTATTTTAATATATATTAATAATAATCGAATAGGGTATCTCTAACAATCCTAATTAAGATTGTCTCCAAGTAGGGACTATTACTACTAAACCACACCACATCGCTGTGCCTAGAGCTGAGCTGCTCCTTTAGAGTTTGGGAAAGATGTGGGTGAAAAGTCTCATTGGGCTCTGTGACAATCTACGGCCATATGAAATCAGGAACTACGGCTTAAAAGGGGATTCCAAACCATTGCAAACATTCATGTCACCACCAAGATTTGAACCCGAATCCTGCGCTAGCCACTCGGCCATCAGGTGCTCCAAGTAGACCACAAAGTCGCAATGCACACTATGCCATATTTCCAAAGTTAAAAATGTTATCATCGATAAAACTAATGTTTTAAGTCATTTGTTATATGAAAAACTTCCCGGAAGATTTAATTTGCAAATTACAATAATTAAATTTTCATTGAAAACATATGCTATATATGTCAAAACATTTATTTATGAATTAAATTTTACTTTTACGACATCTCATCATAAAATATTTTTAGTTGTGAATTATTAGATACTTTGTTAAAATTTCTGCTTGAATGTATCGCTGTCCAAATAATAAATATACGCGAACTGTTCTTTATTCTCTACAAGCATATGACTATTTAACAACGAACACAAAGTAACAAAGTAAGTTATAAATGGTGTCTTTGCTTTTACTAACAACTAGTTTCATTAGTCTTTGCTTTGTAACTATTACATTGTAAAAGTTAGTTAGGTTATTCATTATAATTAGAGACTTAACTTATTGAATGAAACTTCTGGACTACTACTGTATATAACATTTATTTCACTAATGAATAATGTCTGTTTTTTTCTAAATAGTATTTCCTTTTGATGGAAGAAAAGGAGTATACAAAATTTCAAACTCATTAAGAGCATGATTTGTATTAATCCTTTACCTTACGTTGTAGCACAATACAAGAAATACATCTAATTTTACTTTATGCATAAATTAATAACACATGTAAAAGCATTATTTATAGGTGATTAAAAATTTTTGATAAGCTTAATTTTTAATTCTCTCTCTTTCCAAGAAATGGAAGACAATTGCTATTTCTAGTTTTGAAGTTTGTGAAATTCACAAGGCAAAAAAAAAAAAAAAGCATTTAATTGCATTTTAAGGACATAATGTTTCTTAATTACAATTACTTGGATTTGGTTTTCTTCATCATACAGGAGGGTTATTTTCTTAATTATAAATGAATTCTCCTAAAATAAGCAATTGAAATCTATAAGTAACGAAGCTGTCTAAAATTGTAACTACTCCGATATTTATAAAGTAAATAAAAAACAAATGAACACAGAAATAAAATCTATATATTAGCATTATTTGCCAGACTACATATACAGCTTCGAGGTAAAAGTTGTTTCCAGTAAATAGAAGAAGATAACATTAAAGTTACATTGATAAATAAGTTACATTGTTGGTAAAGTCGTTTTACTAAAACGTTAGTTAAAGCTTTACGTTACGTTTAAACGTTTACTTTAGTTAAAGCTGAAGATACGTGAATTCTCGTCAAAAAGTATTTTCTGAACTTCAGTGGCTTGATTGAATGGCTATTTCCAAAAAGCATGACCATTAGCATCTTGTTCTGACCAACAAATTCAAAAATGTAAGATTCTTTTAAAAAATATAAATCAACAAATAACTTTTATAATTCAGTCATATATAGTTTCATAATTTATTTTTAATTATATAATGTATTTAAAAATATTTGAATTTAATTTTTACTGTAAATTTTTGTTTAGTAATCATTAATATTTTTATTACCTTTAAGCTATAATAACAAAACAGGTTTTATAGGAATTTGAATACCCTCATGTTTGAATACTTTTAAAAATTCGATTTATCAGTAATACACTCAAGAGCCAAAACATTATGACCACCTGTCAATAACGAGTTGACCCACCTTTGGCGCGCAACATAGCTTCAACCCGCCTTGGCATGGAGGCCACAAGTCCTTGGTAGATGGCCGGAGACAGATTGTATCAGATGTTTAAGCAACGAGAGCAAATCCTAGATATTGCGAATTGGTGGTTTTTGAACTCTGACCTGCCGTCCCAGGACATCCCAAATGTGTTCTATTGGATAGGGATCGGTGTGTTAGGCAGCCAGGACATTAACTGGAATTCAGCATCATGTTCCTGGAACCACTCCAACACAAATTTAGCCTTGTGACAAGGGGCGTTGTCCTGTTGGAACATTCCATTTCCAGCTGGAAAAACAGAGGCCATGTAAGGGTGCAACTGGTCCACAATGATGTTCAGATACCCTGTAGCATTCATGGTCTGCTCTACCACAACCACGGGTCCCAGAGACGCCCAAGAGAACGTCCCCCAAAGCATAATACCGCCACCACCAGCCTGTGTATGACCAACTGTACATTGAGGAACAACTGTTCGCCTGGAAGACGGCGTATCCTGACACGGCCATCGGCGTGATGAATGACAAACCGTGATTCATCTGACCAGGCAACTCTCTCCCACTGATCCATGGACCAGTCACGATGTTCCCGGGCCCAGCGCAGGCGCTGTTGGCGATGACGCTTGGTCAGCAAAGACACACGAGTGGGACGTTTGCTGCGTAGCCCCATATCCAACAGTGTCCGCTGAACAGTGTGCTCCGATACTATTCTACTTGGCCCTGCATTGTATTGGGCTGTCACCTGAGCCACTGTCTGGCTCCGGTTTTGCTTCACCATGCGAGACAGTCTCCGACGACCTTTTCCTTTGATAGCGTGTGGACGTCCAACACCATGTCGTCTATTGCTGGTTTCACCGTCATTTATCCACCTTGCATAAGTACTAACAACTGTAGATCGCGAACAACCCACGAGTCGTGCAGTTTCGGAAATACTTGTTCGAGCCTTCGAGCCATTACAATCCATTACATTCCACTCTCTCTTTGCCACTTCTATTTTAACAAACACTTCTACTACGATAGATTCGGGGCTTGCCCAATTCTCCTGGAGAATTTAAAGTATGAACGTCAATACTTGAATTCATAATGCCAAAACTTTTACATAGACATGTAAGTCAAAATGAAGTATCTATGTTTTGTTTTCTATTAATTAAATTTAAAAAAAATAGGCATAGACAGTCAAGTCAGTATTAATAGTTGTATTTCAAATTTTAATTCCCTTAGTTCAGCATTAGTCGTCAGGCTGTTCAATTAATAATTCTCTGCTAATGTTTTACTATAGACTAAACAAAACTTACTAACAAAACTAACAAAACTTACTTTAAGAGTAAAATGTACTAAAATAAGTCGACATTTTTAAAACTATAAAGATTGAGAATACAGTAAAATATTTCTGCTTACATCTTTATATTCAATTATCCCATCATCTAATAATTATTATGAAATTTTCTTTAATCTCTTGGGCTTAGAAAATCAAAATAAATTCTCTAAATGCGTTTTAAACAAGAAAAAGAACTAATTAAACACTGAAATAGGCAAAACATTTTGTATTATTTATATTTTGTGTTCAACTTGACAGCAAAATATCCCCATTTATATTCATTCATCAAACTGTCCAATTATTGGTAGGAAAAGTATTTTATCTAATACGACAGTAGCTGAAGTCTAGTGAGAAAACAAAACTCGAGGGGATTACTTCGAAGGCCTCAGATCTTTCCTTTGTTATTCGTAATTAAAGAAGATCGCTCGAAGAGTGCCCTGGTAGCGATTTCTGTAGATCTCGTCCAACGCCTGTCGCCCGATCGCCCCCTCCCTGTCTTGCCACAGCTGGCTCCCTGCCAGTGAAGAAATCGGGTGCCAGTTCCTGTCAAAAAGTGGGACGACCAAGATCACTGACTTTTCTGCCCGAGTCATGGTTTATTAAATATGGTAGTTAAGAAATGGGACGGGCGATGATTTTTCGGGAGCTCCTTTGTGGGGTTTTTGAACTTAAAATATATATATTCTAAGTTTATTTTTGTGATAATAAGAAAACAGCTAAATAAAGCAATAGTATATAATAAAATGTATTATATACTATTAAGCATGTATAAGCATTAATGATATTATAAATAATATAAGCATTAATGATATTTTAAATAATGCAATTCTTATATTTTTTGTCAATATCGCTGTCGTTTTCATTGTTTGATGTCTGTGAAATTGTATGATAGGTTGAATAAATTACAATAATTTAACCAATGATAAAACTTTTTCTCAGCAAAAGCACTAAAGCAAATTATTTCATATTATTTACAATAATGACATGTAGTATTTGGTTATGCTTACTAGTTATTATGAATACTCAAAAGAACACTTAAATTAATACACTCCAATAATTAAATAGACATTAAAATAAATACTATGACTACTTTCATTTTACTAATTCCACAGGATTAATTATTAATTTATAATACTGTTACAGCATTGATGATAGGTTGATCATGTCATTAAAGAAGAGGGAAACAGGGTTAATCCGTAATCTATGAATTTGATGAAGTTAAAAATAACTTTGATAACATTCTTCGACATTGTCAAGCTGGCTTATAAATTTATTTCCTTTTTCACATGTAAAACAAACTTAAATTACTTATCTTGGAAAAATTCTAAAAATACATTCTTTCTTTTTCTCTTTCTCTTTCTCATATATTGCGACAGGATATTTATTTGTTCACTGATGCAACCTAGTTAACAAAGTGTACATCAAATCTGAAACTATCAGTGGCGATCGCCGAACTTATATCAATGACTTCCGTCAGTTGTTTAGCATTTAAAATATTTTATAGTGATATGATATCTTTCAACTAGACATACTTCAACTATCAACTAGATTTCCACTTAAGATATTTGTCAACTAGAAAATAAACCAGGAGATATTGAAAAAAGAATTTATATGACTCCTATTTAAATGACAACAAATCAGCTAAGAAAAGATTATGGCGAAATAACAATAGATTTAACATATTGATATAAATAGATATTAATAAAATAAAAAGATTTAATAAATAATAATGGGTATTAAATAGATTTAATAGTTGTAGATTTGTAAATAGATTTAATTATTGTAACGAAAATCATTTATTATTGAATGATTTTATTCATGAGGACAAAGGAAAAACAAAATATTTCAAAATATATATTTGAAGTCATTAAAATACATATTTCTTTTCCAATTGTTATAACATACCAAACTCACAGTGAAACATTTAAAACAAAACTCTACATAAATATTACTGCAAGACATAGTAAGCTTAAACGAAAAAAGCTTAAAGAACTTATAAAAATAGTTAAATAAATAAAAGAAGGACATAAAAGGATATCGATAATTTTCAAAAAAATTGTGGGAAAATATTACCTGTCACTGAAATGTCTGAAATGGGAAAGAATTGGAAATTATCATGAGATGATAATTTCAATAAACAAGGTATTTTCAAGATCCAATAAACAAGAGAAGGAAAAACAAGATATTTCAAAACATATATTTGAAGTTATTAAAATACATATTTTTTTCCAATTGTTATAACATACCTAACTCACAGTGAAACATTTAAAACAAAACTCTACATAAATATTACTGCAAGACATAAAAGCTTAAACGAAAAAGCTTAAAGAACTTATAAAAATAGTTAAATAAATAAAGAAGAACATAAAAAGGAAATCAAATATTTTCAAAAAAATTGTGTGAAAAATATTACCTATCACTGAAATGTCTGAAATGGGAAAGGAATTGTAAATTATCGTGTGACATTAGATGAAATCTACGAAACCAATTCCCAACGACTCTGTGACAGTGATTAGAGCGGAAAAGATTAATCCTGTCCTTTTGGTGAATAGGATGCCGGAAAAGCATCTTGTTTCTTGGAGTCATTTCCTAGGGGGATTGAATTGTTGGTGGCGCAACAGATCTGAAGAGGGCCATTATCTTCCGGGCCCTGCCAGGCCAGAGTGTTCCTCAAGATGTATGGCGATAATGACCCTTGGCCATCTTCTTGTTCTCTGACACTTGATGGGGGAAGAGGTGCCATTGACACGAACATCTGTTCTCGCGAGAACGGGGAACGAGACAAGAAGTTCACTGGAAATAACAACGGCCATTCACTTGCGATCATGTGTGCTTTGTACAGCATGGGCCGTTATTTACTATACTTTCATCAGGTCTTTGTTTAGGAACAATAGCATGTGTTTCTTATTGTATAGGTTTCCTTTCACTACATTCCTAATTTATTGAGATTTCGTATAATTATTTTGTGTGTTTCCTTGATTTTATTTATAGTATGTAAGATATAAATATGTGACTGTTAACATTTTAAATAATTGAATAATGATATTTACCACGTGAATTTTTTTCAAATTTGAAATTGCATATTGTATTTACAAAAAAATACGTAGTTTCATAAAAAAAAGTATAATGCTTTACATTGGGTTCAGTGCAGAAATTTTGAAAAACTATGTAAAATTAATCTTACAAAAATATTTTAAAATTCCTCAAATTGTTTTCCTGATTGAGTAAAACTTCTATTAAAATGTATTTAAATGCATTTTAAATCCTGTTTCATTGCATTGATAGCGTTTTATAGATAAACTAAAAATAGTTTTGTTGTTCATTGATAACAAATAAGGTACAAAAGAAAAAGAATAGACTTATTTTGTGTTTAGAAGATACACAAAATAGAAACATACCAAAAAATATTCGTTTGTTGTTATTAGAATGAGTGATCAGTTTCAATATGTATTATGACCACCTTTAATAGATTTACAGACACGACAATGGGGCTCTTAAAATGATGGTATTTATTAACTCAGTTTGTGCTAAAGGCGATTGTCTTATCAAGCTAATTCAAAGACACCTAACGATTGCAGGGGCAGATTTAAATCAGAAATACATCTGTCTACAACACACTTAACATGCTCCATAGTAGAACATGTTGACTAACAAGTACACATAAAGGTTCCTCGCGACGGTAATTCTGCAACAACCAGTATCTGCCCGTTGAAGAATTATCAACAGCTCCTTTACCATAAAGGCGAACAATTGGACCAATTATGTCACTTTTATAGATGACTCTAAATTTGCATTTAATTTTTAAAAGTACAGGTCTCTTTTATCTTATACTCCCACTGGTATGTGTGTTTTCCCTATTATGCCATTAATTGGGTAGCGTGGTGTCAAGGTTACACACACAATGCAGTCTATCTTGCATACAGTCATCTTTCATGAAGCCTTGCGCCTATTTAATCTAGATACTAGGCTTCCAGTGATAGCTACAGAATAAGATATGAGGTGGATTGGTATAGTTCTTCATTGACTCATTGCAACACATAAATGATCTGGGCTGTTTTTACATATCCCTGGCTCGTCAACACATTAAATGAAGTAGATGACTTACATATAAAATATCTATGTTTCACTGTGCCATGTCTACTTGCAGACAATGTATATTTTGAACATTCAGTGTTTAAAACAGTTTTAGGTTAATGACGTTGAACGACAGCAGATCTATTAATTTGTATATCTTTTTTTTTTTGATGCAGCCATGATTTTTTCCAAATAATCGTAGTGTTTCTGATTTTTCCTTACTTTTAAGAAAACTGTGAATTTTTTAGATCGTTAATACAAAATTATAATTAAAAAATTGGTAAAAAATAAAAAATTACGATTAAAAAGAATTCATTTATTTATTCTTGTTAAGATAATTAATTCTTAAAAATTGATTTCATAAAGACAATTATTTTTCACTAAATATTTTTATTAAAGATATATATGTAGAATTAAATAACAAAGTGGTTTTTTCCAACTATATTTCTTAAAATAATAAGAAAACTGCACTGTTGGGCATTTATTTATGGATTTCTCTAATGAAAATAATAACAGATATATAATTAAATAATTCATTATAATAATATGAAAAAAATATCAACAGGTAACCTTTTGTATCTTAAAAATAATTTATATAAATTACAAATCAAATTATGTGGAATGTAATAAACAGTTTAAAATTAAATATCGCAAAAGAAAATGATATTTTTAAATCCGTTTTTCAAGTAAATCGTCAAAATACAAATTTATGGAAGAAACATATCATTTCAAAACAAGTAAGTTTTCTTAGCCAGTATTCATTTTTTAAAATGATTTTATTATAGTATTTTTAATTTAGTAAATTTTTAATTATGATCTTTAAAGAATAGTAATCTATATTTTAATCCCTTAATGGCTCAAGAAAAGCAATAGTTTTCATTCTACATGTCTTTGCAGACACTTAAATCGCAACAGAAATGAAAATGCTTTCTTAAGCCAACTTTAAAAGTAATTCAACTTCACTCCATGCAAAAGTATAACCCCCTTCCAAACCCTTTATAAGAATGCTGTAATGGAAGACATTCTTCTGGGAGCGTATCTCATCCAATGAAAACGACTTCCCCAACTCGTACCCCCCTGAGCAATGAATATCAGTTTCGAGATCACGACTTTAATCCAATCACTGCGATTTCTTGTTCTGATCCTTTCCCTTCATCTTTAACAAGGATTTTGCATTTCTGGAAATTGAATTTCGTAGTACAGGCATCGGGTATCATATTCTTAGTGAATGGATGTCTTCTGATTTTCCGAAAACTCCGCTTTTCGGACCCCTTTTGTTTTCTTCTCATTATTAGCTCCTGGGATTTCGGAATCCCTTTTATTCGAATGTATTCCTTACCCTCTCCCTTTACCCTTCTTTTTGAATATCGATTATATTAATGATACACCAGGACATTCTCATTTTCAAGTACCCCGATCAAAGAGAAAAGGGAAGTGAGTTCGCCTGAAATCGGATTTTTAAGGAAAGAGATATTGACAATAAGTCTGGGACGCGAGCGAATCTCGCAAAATTAAGGTGCTTCAGCACTGAGACCCTAATGCAGTTTTCTAAGAAAAGCATATTTATGCAATATAAGGTTTTGTCAATTTTTGGCATTGATAATCTGAGCTTTTGTGATTTCTCAATTTTTATTATTTCGTTTTGTTTAAGAAACTGATCTCTGATATCATTTCTTTGCTTATACTTTTTGTCAGCCTTACATTCGTGAAGTGTGGAGCCCACTTTAAGATTTAAGTACAACATTTGTAGATAAGACACAATTTGAATTGAACAGTTCCAGAAGTGATAACTGTGGAGTTCATACTCTATATTCTTCTTTTCAAATTCGATAGTGCAGCATAACGACTTATTGATTTATACTCTGGATGTTGTTATTGCTACTGATCCCTCTGGTGTAGGAAAACCTGCATTAAGTCCAATAGACTCGTATCGTAGACGAATTGGTCCATGTCTAAGGGTAAGATGCAACTTCACTTTAGCGAGGAACCATGAGGGCTGAAGACTGACTGAACCTCAAGACAAAGCTCTACGATCATATTAGATAGGGATCAACTGTTTAAAGAGGATTCCGAACCACTACAAACATCCATGGCACCTCCAAGACTTGAATTCGAAACCTGTGTCTCCGAACGCCAAAGTGCTAGACACTGCGCCATTCAGGCCATCTGAATGAAGTAGGTAAATTCAAGATCGGGTTGCTTTCCGAGGCTTTATCTGAACATTTTGAGAACAGAAATTCTTCATGTAAACCGTAAGAATTTTCAAAGAAAAAATTTATTTAAATAAATTAATAAAAAAGTATATCAATAAAAGCGTTTATGTAATGTCATGAAAGACTCATTATTTGAGTAAATGATAGTATTTTTAATATGCTTCCTGTTTTTAGATAATAAATACATTAATAATGCAATACGAACATTATCATTTTATGATAACACGAACATTATCATTTTATGATAACACGAACATTATCATAAGCTTCTCGACCAGGAAGCAGAAAGTTAGTTCATCTGAAAGCATAGTTTTAAAAAGGATTATTGATAATGGCCAGTGAAATAAATCATTACCAGTGAAATAAGAGGGTACATTTAAAGTAATTATGATAAGTTCCACCACAAAAGTTTCACGCCATTTTATAAGAAAATATTTTCATCTAATTTAATCTAATATATAATAATAATCTTTACATACATATTACACGAGTATTATTTACGCTTTTATGCAAATTAAGAATATATTGCCTATCTCTTAAAATATTATGTATATTTTTTCACTAAAAACCTCGCGTGACCTAGTAGTATCGCTACAGGTTCTAGAATTGAGTCAGCTTATGTTTGAATTATTCTTAAAGTGATACTCCAAACAATTTGGATGTGACATTCCAAACAATTCTGAAGCTGCTCCTCTATGAGCAATAATCTTACAGAGTATTCATTATAAATTGGGCTATCATTAATATTAGGTTTAATTTATGGTAACATTAGAAAAGCACCTAAATGGTACTCTTGTATTAAAAGCAATAAACTTATGCTTCAACATATTTAGAGGATTCAAAGGCCAATGTGTATTATTTTAAGTATTGTTATAAGAAAAAAATATGCATTACATTAATAATTAGTTTTTTTGCTTTTTAATTAATAATAAAATTCATTTACAAAACCAATTGAATATAATATTTTATTTAATTATGTGATCAAATTATATGCATGGATATCGTAATACAAATAAATATATATATCCGAAATATTTATATGAGATTATTAAAGATATATGTGCAAATTTATTTGTTAATATTTTTTTAATCTATCTGAAATAATATTTAATATAACAAATATATCGCAGTAGCAAATAAATAAAGATATTTAAAGTTATAGGTTGTTTGGTTTGAAATTCTTTAATTTAACAATTTAATACTAATTTAATTAAAAATTTTAATTAATAGTAATTTATTTTTAATTTTACATTCTCTTAGCAGCATTTAAATGTAAAATATTTTTTAAAAAAAAATCATAAGAAGATAAACTATATAATTGTCTTGTAATATATTTTTGTCAGTTTTAGAGTTTCTACTTACATAAGAATTTAGAAACCTTTATTGATTCTTTTCGGTAATTGTTAAAACTGTTTCTGTGTTATGTAATACTTATTTTAGTAATATTTTCTTAATTTTTCCAAAACTTCTTTTATTCAAATTACGTTTTCTTTTTATTCAAATTACTTATACCTTATTTATTATTAACTATAATTCACTTAAATATTATAAAATGTAGATGATTTCTGACGATTTGAGGAATTGTTTTAGACAATTAATTATTAAAGAATTATTTACATAACATTTATTACATATATTATAATTCGAAAATTAATTATACAGCCACATTAACGAAGTTTAACACAGACTACAATTATTCCGTGATGTTATCCATTAGTTACCAATGATATCATCAATTTTGTGACGATGAGAAATAGTTAAAAACTGATTATTAACATAAATTATTTTTTACTACAGCGGTTCTTAAAATTCTTCTTCTCTAGCTAAATTAATCAACAATTTTCGAATATTTATTAAATTAATGAAAGATCATTTGTAATGATGTAAGATATAATTAAGCATCGTTAATGATTTAACGATTTATCATACCTGAATAAATAATCGTCGTTTTAAAACATAATTTAAAACTTCCAAAAAGATAAATCATTCCTCTTTATCTCGAAAACGTAATAAATCAATAATTATATTTTCATCTTTCTGGTGGTGATACAAAACAAACTTAGATTTTATTTTTATTGACTTTAATAAAAATAAAATCTATGTTTGTTTTGATTTAAGTTCTCACAGTCATTCTCTATCTTTAAAAATCTTTTCCAACTTCTTAATTGAGAAAGTAAAATAATTTTCGTGCATTACCTTATGAGAATTCTTAGTGCTCCTTTTAATGTCCCAGTTTTGATATATCTATTTGGGACTATGTTGATTTCTTTAAAAAATATATAAATTTCAATAAGCATTGTAGGAATTGATTTATTGAAATAAAGTTTGATTTGTAGTATATTTCGTGTATTTTGTATCTGCAGAAAGACAAGTCAAAATTATTCACATTGAACATAATATATAATTTCAAAAAATTTTAATTAAAGAAAAATATTAAGAACCCAGGATCTAAACTTTGATTTCCCCAGTAATATTTAGTGTAACCCCATATTAAATATTGAAAATGGAAAAAAAAAAAAAATAGTTTCTTATTTATTCTATAAAAACAATTTATATTAATACGAAGTATTTGAAACTTATATATGCTGTATACATTTAAATAATAATTATATAATATTTCTTTTTCCACCTCTTAAAAAAATTAATTATGGTTTGTAACATATATATATAATAAAAGAAGAATTGGTATGTCTGTACGTGATTTTATAAACTGAAAATTGTGATATTGGAAGTTCAAATGTTTTAACATTTTAAATGTCTCTTTTTCAGTAATAACCAAATGTCTTGAAAAATTACATTCCTTCTATCATTTTAGAAAGCTAAATGAATCTTAAAATCTACCTTTAAAAGAAAATATTAAATAAGTCAATTTATTTCAAATATAATAGACGAAAATAAAAGCACATTTAAGTTATATTGTCATAAGTTATAAATGAGAATTGTAATAAAATGGAATTTTTTTATTTCAATTATAGTTTAACAACTTAAAAGAAAAAGAAAATAAATTAGAAAAATAAAAAATAAAATTCAAGATAACTAATTAATGAGATAATAGATAGATAGTTCAAGATAGGGCAAAGTTTAAAAAATGTACTTTTAAAATTTCAATATCATGAAAAGTTGTTAAACTATAATTGTAATAAAAAAGTCAATTTTTTTTTACAATTTATTTAGATATTATGCAATTGTAAAAAAAAAAAAAAAAAATATATATAAAAAATATTTTAGAAAGAGAATCTTTTTTTTCACTTAGAGTTAACTTTAACTTTAATTTTTTAACTTTAAAAGAGCTAAAGTAAACTACTAGCATGCGTAATTCTTACTCAAAAATATTTTATTTATAATACAAAAATTTTTATCTTAATTTGAATGTATAATAATATTTAATATAATCATGATTTGCTTTTTTATTTTAACATAATTTTATAGGTGCTTTATACAGTAATAAGAATCATTTGAACTACATATTCTGACTAATCAATGATATATACAGATTATAAAACAATCCTGACATATATATATATTATAAATATTTAATATTAAATCCTTGTGTGGAAATCTTTTATGCCACATTAATAAGAGTTAAATTAAATATTTATAATATACATGTCATGATTTTTTTATAATATGCATAAGGCTCTAATTATACAGAATATGTATTTCAAATGATTCGTATTATTTTATATTATCTTACATTAAAATATTTTATGTTAATTCATCAATTAAACAACACTTTAATTCACAATAAATTAAAATTCACTCACTACTCTTACAGTTGTATTCTAATAATAATAAAAATCATTCTAATAACAAACCTAAATCATATAAACTTAAAAAATAGATAAAATAATTTCTTAAAAATGCGTATCGGCAATTCCTTTCATCAAGGATAAACACAGTTCAAGCTAATGAATTTAAATAAGTTCTCTCATATCCGGGTAACATTAAAAGGATTTGAAATATTACATTAGAAGCACTGAATTAGTTTGCCAATAATTTTATGGCACTTATTGATCGTGCACCAGCAAAATCAGCAAACAACTCGCCAAACTCTTTGTACCTCAGCATTCATTTCGCCATGAATCACTCCTAAGCATTACCATTACAGCTTTAATACCACTGCATTAATAAATCAGTCCATTCAAATTCCCGCCTAAAATTCCTGGGTATTCTATTTAGCAACATGCCGCAATTAGTAGACGGACAGACATCCATTCTCTGTAAGGAACCACATCACCCTCCCTCCTACAAATGACAGGTTCGATCCCTGGACCTCATCCCTTTAATGGAGACATTAACTCACCATTCCAAAGAGGGGCGATTATATATATAGGGCCCGAGGTCTATTGCTACTATCTATCAATTAGTGCACTTCCCCCCTTGCGTAATCGGGTGGGGGGTAGGGCTATTACGAGCGGTTAACGATATGGAAAATGGGTTTAACGTTGATTGCGACGAAGCCAACAATGACGGTGCTTTGGAAAAGTGGGAAGACTGTGTTTTAAGTAGGGAAATGGAGAAAATTCATCTTGGTATTACACAAAGAGCGGAACTTTCTTCCATTAGTTTTCTTGGGTTATGAGGTAGCGACTTTTCCCTCGCTTTAAGGGGAAAAGTGGGATTAATGTGATTTACGAATAATGTTAATTCTATTTCACGATGGAAACTTTTAGGCTCGCAATCTAATTTCAAATATTATATAATGCATGTAATAGAAAGCATGATTAACTAATGTTTCTATAAGAAAAATTTTTTCCATAAAGAAGATTTTGACTAAAAAGTTCTAAAATGTAATGTTTTGGAAAATTGCCCCTTACAATTGATGCCACCAATATTCCTTTTTAAATGCTAAATAACAGTGGGACTTGTGTTTTAGTTATACATAAGTAGAAGACAAGTCCGCTGAACTGAGTTGGCATTTATGTTCCCTTCCACATATATATCATAAATAAGCAAACAAAAAAGGAGGACATTGCCTTTCTAGAAGGCTATCCCATGTACATTGTCTTCTTACGCTCTGGAAGGTCTTTCAGGAGATTTCATTATTAATTGCTGCTCCGCATTAACGTGTTGTATGGGAGAAAACCTAGAAAACTCTAACCAGGCGGCTTAACTATCGACAAGAGACGATTACATAAGTTACCACAATCTCCATCAAAACCCCTTTTTTAAAGTGATAGACACGGACGCCGCCGGAGAATTTGAACCTCAACTCTAATGTAGGCTAGTTGTGTATTTTACTAATACTATGATCCTTTGTAGACTTAGCAATTTCAAATTATGTTCATCTTCTTGGCAAAATGAGGATGCAAATCCCAAAATGTCATCCCTTGGATGTTTATTCTACATTGTTCCATCAAATTATGGGGCAAGGGAAGGATAGCAGACACTTATATACCATTTTCTGAAGGAAGTGACAGCCCCAGACGCCGACAGAGGATTTGAACCTGAACCCTAATGTACGTTATTGTGCACGTTACTTCTAGGCCATGAAATGGATATTGATATTCCATTGTAGTCTTAGCAGTTTCGAATTACAGATGAAATGATGGAAATTTTACATGTCTATGACATGAATGGGTACGATAAATTCGTAGGAAGGTATGTTTATCTTCTGGACAAGATGAGGATTCAAATCCTCTTGATGCTATCTTCAAGGTGTTTATTTTAGATTGTTGCATTGAAAATATGGGGGTAGGTAAGTATAAGGTAAATATTCCATGGTGCATCCTTGAATTCTGTTGTTCTGCGTATAAACGATTTAGGACCAATTTCTCAGAGAAAAACAACAACAATTTTCAATTGTTGCGTTATAAATTATGGATGCCATTCAATAAAATTATTATAAATATTTTTCATACCCTTACTTTCAAAGATAATTTGTATCTTATTTAGCAATGAAAATTATTTTTAAAGCACCTATAATAAAAATTCATAGCATAATATATTTTTAATGTATCATAATATAAATTATGCATATGTATATACGAATTATTTTATAATATTATATAAAGTACATTTATTTAGTAATCATTTGTATATGTCTTCAAAACATGGTCTTCGGTATCATGAATGTTTGTTAGTGGTTCGGTATCCACGTTAAACAGTAGGTTCCGGCATATTTAGTCTAAAGTGAGCACAAAATGACCTTAGAGCGACAAACCAAACCAATTCAAAGACGTGATTCATTGTGATTTCATAAAATTTTAGAATCAATAACATTCAAATGTTTGATGAGAAATTTCAAGTTCTTACAAAAGATTATCACATTCAACTGCTATCAAGCTTAATCAATAGCGTCTTCTGCAATAAGCACTACTTCTCCAAGTGAAATCGATTTGCAGTCGAAATCTTTTGTACCCATGCATTACTTATAAGGTCGGAAAAATTTTAGAATTTGTTTTTCTGCCTCGAACAGTGTAGTTCATTTCTCTGAACCCTGCACTGTTAATAAATGTTAATGCGTGCTATTCAATGTGAATTAACAATTAAAATTTATTATTTACGTTGACATATAAAATTTATAGTTATTTCGTTTCCATGAATTGAAAAAGTAAAATGGAAACAGAAGATTTTTATCATTACAGTTATTTCTTTGCAGACCATCCATCATATCATTGATCCAACCTATTGATTGCCAGGCCGTTTCCAATAAATTGAAAAGCATTATCATTTTGTGGGGTTGACATTCTTCTGAACTTCAATGGATTGACATGACGGTAGCTGATTTGATTAGAATAGAAAAGTGTATTTAAAAAAAAATTAAGTGTACAGACATTATATTTTACATTAAATATATAAATGAATGTATTACAATCGGAAAATGATAAAAAACAGATATAATAAATTTCAAGTTTGGTAGAAAGAAAACTAATTTAATTCAGCTTTTAAAACTAAAATTGTGGCGGCATTTACATTTAGTGGTCACAATTCAAAATGCACTATCCAAATGGTCACTCTGTCGAATGAAAATTTTTTTGCAATAGACATTCTTCTTTTTGAACCATGCATCTTTTAAGACCTTCAACGTGAAGCACATTTTCGTTGATACTGTGTCCGTTATCGCACACATATGCAAACTTTATTTTCAATAGCTAAATTGCATGACACATTCTATCTCCCATTTTGGGAACCAATGGCAGCAATGACAGCAGAATGTTTTGGTTTACACTTGCTCAAACAAACTTGACAAAGGTTATAACATATCCTAAATTATTGTATGAGAGACAAAAATCTGTTAGATTCATGTTGAAGGAAACAAATAAACTCGTGTGATGCACACTTTAAATTTACAGAGTATTTTATGTTACTAAGTATTATATAACGTTTTTTTTTTTTTTTTGCTGTATAACCTCATGCAATTCAGTTCTCTAAAACGCTTAAAGATGTAACGTACGAACGATTATAATTTATAAAGACATCTAAAAAAATTACCCTACATCCAAAAAAATATGAAAGGAAATAAAGGAAGATAGTAAAGAGAGAAAAAAGAATAAAACAGCCAGATAGCAACACGCATTCATATCGACCTAGTAATGGTCAGATGATTTTCAATAAGATAACATACACGAGAATCAATTTCGTGAACAATACGTAAAGCAATTTCCCCAATTCATGATGCGTCGACAACTTTACGTCCAGGCCAGCCCAACTGTTTATGTCTCTCTCAGGCTATTGAATAGAATAAGTAACAATGTAATTTTAACAATGATATAGTAATGTAAGTAATTTGTAACAATGATATTGTAATGTAAGTTTCTTAACAATGATATTGTAATGTAAGTAATTCTTAACAACGATATTGTAATGTGAGTAATTCTTAGCAATGATATTGTAATGTAACGTAAGTAACTTTTAACAATGATATTGTAATGTAAGTAATTTTTAACAATGATATTGTAATTTAAGTAATTTTTAACAATGATATTGTAATGTAAGTAATTCTTAACAATGATATTGTAGTACAAGTAATTTTTAACAATATTGTAATGTAAGTAATTTTTAACAGTGATATTGTAATGTAAGTAATTCTTAACAATGATATTGTAGTGTGTAATTTTTAACAATGATATTGTAATGTAAGTAATTTTTAACAATGATATTGTAATGTAAGTAATTCTTAACAATGATATTGTAATGTAAGTAATTTTAACAATGATATTGTAACGCAAGTAATTCTTAACAATGATATTGCAGTACAAGTAATTTTTAACAATATTGTAATGTAAGTAATTTTAACAGTGATATTGTAATGTAAGTAATTCTTAACAATGATATTGTAATGTAAGTAATTATTAACAATGATATTGTAGTATAAGTAATTTTTAACAATGATATTGTAATGTAAGTAATTTTTAACAATGATATTGTAATGTAAGTAATTATTAACAATGATATTGTAGTATAAGTAATTTTTAACAATGATATTGTAATGTAAGTAATTTTTAACAATGATATTGTAATGTAAGTAATTCTAAACAATGATATTGTAATGTAAGTAATACTTAACAATGATATTGTAAGCACAAGTAATTTTTAACAATATTGTAATGTAAGTAATTTTAACAATATTGTAATGTAAGTAATTCTTAACAATGATATTGTAGTGTAAGTAATTTTTAACAATATTGTAATGTAAATAATTTTTAACAATGATATTGTAGTGTAAGTAATTTTTAACAATGATATTGTAGTGTAAGTAATTTTTAACAATGATATTGTAATGTAAGTAATTCTAAACAATGATATTGTAATGTAAGTAATTCTTAACAATGATACTGTAATGTAAGTAATTTTAACAATAATACTTTAAGAGAGCATATAAATGTTAAAATTGGACAGTATTGTACTCATAAAAACAAAGGCTAAAAATACTGTAACGTTTGTGAACTTACGTGTTTATCGATGGGGAATAGTATGCATTTAATTACATAAAATGTTTTAATATTTAATGAGCACATGGTGGAAGTTATATACAACGATGTGCCTATTATACGTATTGCTAGTACATTTGAATTTTATACAGTTATCAATTATTCGTATATGAATAAAGTTATTGCAGTGATGGGAAAATGTTGTCGTATAATTATTTGCGAATTGCGTAATGGTGTGGCCATTTATCTATTTAATAGGGTGGGAACGATCTAATAGATACAATAAGGTTGGAAAGGAACTAGTGAATAGATCATTCCAAGACCCAGGTGCTTGATAGAAATGATAAACCGATATAGATAGATTCGGTTCGATGCCCAATTTGATAAGCAGAACCTAAATGAAAGCTTCCATTTTTATTATGACAATGATGGAATAAATTTGGAGATAGAAATGTCTTTTCATTGTCGAGATTAATTTTATTCCGTGAGTGTTAGTAAAAAAGTTCTTCTAAAAATTTTTGATAAAGGTTACATAAGTAATATAGAATCATAAGTACACAGAATGAACCTATTGAGACATAACAAGAATTTAAAAGGATAAAAAAAAGTATATTGAATGCAAGTGAAACTTATATTTTTATGCGATTTGGCAATATTTAAGATACCTAAATTGGAATTTTATGTTGAAGTGTGTTGATGATGCAAATAAAACAAGTTAAAAAGATTGAAAGTTAGATCATATTAATTAAATGTGTAAGTAAATTTATATCTTGCAATATTATGTGGAAATATGATCTGTATCTTGATGACAGAAGTTTTAATTATGCTGTTGAATAGATTTCCAGAAAATTGGATGATTTGGTGGTCTATGGAATTTCATGAATTGTGGATGTACCTGGAACACTTGTGTTAAGGTATAATTTGCGAATCTATTCTTGAGCGGTGATCATTTAAAATTTGAGTGGCGCAGCATTACTAACATCATTAACAAAACTGTAAATTGACATCTCAGCTCAAGACGTTAGTAACGTTGCAGTCATAGTAGTATCGATTCATTAATTTATCAAAGCAAAGCGTTATCTTATAAACTTCCATAAACACATGCATCCTCTAATTCAAAAACACACGGATATAAACGTCATTCTATCTCTCCAAACCTGTCAGATAATTTTCACTTCTCAATCCTCCCCAGTTCCAGATTAATTGCGATTCGAACACCGTCCCCTCTAATTTTTGCTATCTTCTGCAGCAGCAGCGAGGGCAATTCATTTCGCACGTCCGGGAACAAAAATCAGAAAGCGGGATCACGATCCGTCTTCTCCGGATTCAGGAGTTAATTAAAAATCCCAGATCTTTATCGGTCATTTATTCGAGACCTCGGCGACCCATTCGCTGTCTAATGCATACGAAATGAAGCGACTGAGGCATTGCAGCATTTTAATGCCGTTTTAAAATCTATTTAACTGAGAATGTGAGGTTCGAATACTGATAGAGATCTTTACTGGAATGGAGGGATGGCAAATATTTCGTGTTGGAATTAGGGACTGGATTTGTTGGAGCAATATTTATGGAAATTAAACAATTGTAAAAGTACGAAGATAACTATTGGAGATTTTCGGCTCATTCTTCCCCTCAATCTTAATTGGCCCTTAAGTTTCCAATACAAGTATATACAGATTTATACATAGATCATAAATTAACAAACTCTGTCTTATACTGCTGAATAATTTATTAATAAGGTTTATAGTTTTTCTAACTGATTTATATATTAAGTATTTAACTAATAATTGCATTTTTAAGCAATGTTTATGGAAATTCTTCGATATTAACCGACTTAATTAATATAATAAGTGATATCCGCAACATACTGCGATCTATTCAAACTTCTCCTATCACTGGAAGATTTGTAACGATTCCACGCATTCAGCATGTCGCAATATTTCTATAACTTTCAATAGCTTTATGGCATCGGCAACTGCTACCTAATTGTACTAACTTTTAACTTTTATTCTTTTAATTTTTATTTTTATCTTACTTTTATTCTTAGTATATTTAATTTTTGAGTACCATATTTTAATTTTTAGAAACTTTATATTGCATCTTTTTTTTTTTACTAACCTAAAGCAACCAGTTAAAATTGTAAATATATCTATGAATTAAGACGAGGAGAATAAGGGGTCTATCCCCATTGGTACTCCGTAATCGGTACGCCGGTTGCCAGTTGCTGTTAGTGATATCATTTCAATCCATTACTGTAATGGCATATATATTATTATTGACAATTTTTATTCCTGTTAAAAAAAAATGATAGCTAACTTGATCCATAATTAGTGAAATAAATAGTCAAATTATAAAATATATATACGTATATGACTGAAATGAATAGAAACTACATTCGAACAAAGCAAACAATTTTCCTCATTTTCTGAGATTTGATCATTAGTTTCCGTATTTCTCAGATGCATCAATGAGAAAATACGAATAACTACACATATTACAGAACTTACTACACATATTAAACAACACCTACCAATAGAAAATACTACACCTATTGAAAGAAAAAAAAGAATATTAAATTTTGAGTAGGTTTAATTTTTGGTAGTACTTACATGGGAAATCATCTTGCATTTTCTTAGCTTAGATATAAAAAATTTGAAATTATATATTTTCCGAAATGATTATTATAATTTATCGATATTCCGAAATGATTTTATGTAACCTGCCATAAACACTACATAATCTATATTTTTTAAGAAATGAGGTGATTCACGGTAGAGGAAGTTTATGAGAGTTTATATGTAGGTTGACAGGCAGTTTATGAGAGTTTATAGGAAGGTTGAGAGGTAGTTTATGAGAGTTTATAGTTAGAATGACAGGTAGTTTGTGAGAGTTTACAGGTAGGTTGAGAGGTAGTTTATGAGAGTTCATAAATAGGTTGAGAGTCAGCATATGAGAATTTATAGGTAGGTTGAGAGGTAGTCTTTGAGAGGTTGTAGGTAGGTTAAGAGGTAGTTTATGAAAGATTATAGGTCGGTTCAGAGGTAGATTATGGGCGTTTTCAGGTAAGTTGAGAGGTACTTTATAAAAGTTTATAGGTAGGTTGAATGATAGTAGTTTAGAGATAGTTCAGAGTAAGAGTTACTTAATGCAAGAAAATTATCTTTCTTCATCGTACGACTGTGATTCATTCGACCGTCCTAATATTCATAAGTTAAACACCAGACCTATAATTACACAGCAACCCCCAAAAAATTGGTGCTATATAGACATATTTTTATAGGAGTTTTTAAACATTTTTAATATAGACATATATTTCTTTTAAAACTATATTTAAAAATGTAATTGGCAAATGTCATTTATTTATTTTCCGTTGAACTTCAATACTATGTACGAAAATATTTCAGTGTAAAACAGAACTTATTTGATCATTTAGCCACGAGTAAAACAATAATATAGTGACAAACATTTTTTTTACAATCATATTTAAAACATTTCAGATAGTGAGTTAAGCATTAATTAAACTTAACTTGCAAAACCCTTCATTGATATTCTGTTTTATGTTAATAGCCAGGAAGCATAGATATGTATCATTCAAATAATGCATTTAAAGGGCAAAGCTTAATTAAAAAAACAACAGGAAAGAAAGATATAAATAATCTTTAGTTAAACGGACATCCGACGACGGAAATTGACAATGTTGCTTTAATTAACACAGCTATAAAACCTTAAACAATTTGTTTTACATTTATGTACAACGTTTTATTTCATTAAATAATCTAAATAACAGGATGTATTTGAAGACGTTGGGGTTTATTTTGTCAGTTTTTCTGTTTGTTACAGGTAAATAGTTTTAAAAATATTCCTATCAAATTATAATAATAATAATAATAATAATAATAATAATGATAAAAATATTGAAACAATTGATCCATTTTTAATTTAATATAATTTTATTCATAATTATTGCATCAAACCTTAGTTAAAAACATTTTCAATCAGCTTTAAAAGTTCAAACTAGTGATTTGTTTACAATTAAACCAATTTCGTAATTATATGTAATTATAGAATTATATAGAATATAATATATAATTTCAATTTATTTTTTACATATAACCTTGTAAATACTTTTATCAGTAATTAACTGAACTTATTGCAATGAGTTATTTAAAATTATATAAATATTTCATTTCTGGTAATTTAAAAATGTTGTCTTATGCTAAGAGATTTTATTATAACCAATCCAAGATAAAAAAAAAAAATATATTATTTAAATATTTAATAAAATGTTCACAAATATTATTTTACTTTATTATGAAAATTATTTAAAATAATTATAAATATTAGAAGATCAATATTTGTACAGGTAAGCGTTTAAAAAATATTCCTCTCAAATTTAAAAAAAAAATCATAATGATAATAATCCTGAAACAAGTGATTAATTTTTAATTTAATCTTATTCTATTCATAAATATTACAAGGAAATCTTGGTTATAAAAATGTCAATTAGGTTTAAAAGTTCAAAGATTTATTTGCAATTAAGTCAAACTCGTAATTATATATAATTATAGTCCTAATTTCTGATTACAAAATTTTCTGCTCTATTGCTGCTATTTTCTGGTTAACATTTTTTATTGTTTAATAATTTTGTCTACTGCTTAGAGATTTTAATTTTACCAATCCAGAATAACAAAAAAAATCTGAAATTATTTAAATATTTAACAAAATTTTCAAAAAAAAATATATTTTCCTCAATTATGATTTTTAAAAATAATTATGGACATTATAAGATCATTATTTTTAAAATTAACAACTTAATTTGTAATATTTAGAAGAATTTTATATAAAAACACTCCTATTCTTGTTGGTTAATAAGGATTAAGAAAAATCCTAAGATATTTTTTTTTGTATAATTCATATATATTCATGGTAAAACTATTACATTTCTTGTTATTAATAAATAAAATTTCGTTTTAGTATTGGTAAATTACTATTGAGTTATTATAGTAGGATTTTGTAATGGTAAGTAATATTTATTTGATTTAATTTATTGCTTTTAACTTAACTTGGAGAATGACATAAGGTAAGTATTATGTAAGACATAATTATTAAGATACATACGATATCAATTATACTGATGAGACATGTATTATATTCAATTGATTAGTTGGTTTAATTATTTACCGCTATCGCTATTTGCATAATATGAAAAGAAAGACTTTAAAATAAAACTTTCAAAAATAAGACAATAATAATAATTTCAAAAACAAGTAATATAAAAAAAATTAAATTAATTCCTACTTTTTTTCACTATATTGCAGAAAGTCCTTTATAAATAATTTTCATTCATTTTTTTAAGTTTATCTGGTGCCATCTATATGTAGATACATGCATCTTAATTGTAAAAAAAAATCTAAAATGAATTAATTAAATTTAATGAATTAATTAATATTTGAAAAACTGTATTAACATCCAGTGTCATCCACTACAAGTTAAAAAATGTATTTGAACTTGAGCGGATGAATAAAAAGTATTTTATGAATGATTGAAAATTTGAACAAGATATATATAGGGAGAATGTGAGCTAATAGAAGGAATTGAATAAATTAAACATTCCAGACTTGTGGCTTATTTTTAGGAATGCACGTACAAAAGGAATCAGTTATAAATTTACCTATGGTGTTCGTTGTACTTTCAAAGTGTATGCATTTGTTATTGAGGCAGCAAATAGAAGAGTTCAATTGGCAATTAGGCTACTAGGTGAGAATTTTGCAAGTATTACTCACTAAATTCTAAAAAAAAAAGGCAATTTCCTGGAAGAATATTTATTTTCTAGGAATGCAAAGTTCTCTCTTCATCTGCTGCAGCGGCTTGATTGGCCAATTGGCTAGCGTTCTGGTGTTTGGTATACCTCAGGTATCTGGTTCGAATGTTGGCGTTGGCTTGGATGTTTGCTGGTTCGGAATCCACGTTAAACTATAGGTACCAAGCTCTAATTAGCTAAAAAAAATGTGCACAAAATGACAGATGAGGGACAGACCAAATCATCAGTTTCAATAAGTTACATGGCAGCTATTTCAGGTATTCATAAGTAAAAACACAATGTTGTACAAAAGAAATTGTATATTTAAGACGTAAATTCAAAAAATTTATTAAATAATTAATTGCATTTTATTGTCCTTCATGAAGTTTTTAAGACTTAGGTAATTTTAAATTCCAGAAATGCTTTTTTTTTTTTCATACTATGATACCTATAGAACAATGAGCATTAAATATAAAGTTACAGACTAAGTTTGAAAAATACCTACTAATGTAGCATTAAAATTAATAAAAATTGAGACAGCAACTTAATTCGACTTTTTGTTACAGACCATAACATTTTTTCCATAGTGTATTATAACTATAAAACACCAATTCAGATTGCTTAGATCATTAAATCATATGATTTAAACAGATAAACAAGTAATATAAAAAAAAATTAAGTCAAATCTTACTTTTTTTTTTTCACTTTATTGCAGAAAGTCCTTTATAAATAATTTTCAATCATTTTTTTTAAGTTTATCTGGCGCCATCTATTGGTAGATATATGCAACTTGAATCGAAAAAACCTAAAATTAATTAATTAAATTAATATTTGAAAAAACTAAATTAACACCAAGTGTCATACACTACAAGCTCAAAAAAATGTATTTGAACTTGAGTGGATGAATAAAAAATATTTTAATTGGAGCCGGTTTGGTACATCTAAGAGAAGCAAAAAACTATCTACATAATGATATGTTTGCACTCTCAATTTAATGCTGCAACGAAAATATTGTAACATTTAAAAAATATAATGCCTCAGAACTGATTGGAGCCGGTTTGGTAATGATTGAAAATTTGAACAAGATATATATATATACATATGGTAAGTGTGAGCTAATAGAAGTAATTGAAGAAAAAGGTTAGGGTTGAAAATCTCTGCAAGTAATGGCTATTATGCCATTTACTTAGATAGAATTGATTATACGTTATATTATTTATAATTTTAAAAGCATTGCTTATTTTTAAAAAAAATGTAAATTTTTTAAGAGATTTTAGAAATTTTTTAAGAAATAATTTAACATCATACAGATCTTTTTTTTTTTTCACTTTTAGTATCATCGACAGAGATTAACTGTGAAAGAGAAGATATTGGCGCACAATGTGAATATCCCGAACTCTTCTCATCGATTCCAAACACAATTGAAGAATACAATGTCGCTTGCCCGTGAGTGAATTATTGCTTATAATCATAACTTGAGTAGTATAACAATTTCAAGTTTAATTTCTTTTTTCTCTGAATTTTTATGCTTTTTCTCATCTTAATATATTGTGCTAAATGCTAATAATTAAAAAAATTCAAAAATTGGTGAAAAAAAAAATAGCATAAATGATTTCTTTTTACAAATTAATGACTTTTTTTTGTGAATATTAGCTTTCGTTAAACAACGTTGGTTAAAATTCCCATCAATTCATTCTTTCATTCTACTTCCATCATTCTTTTCAATTACTTTCTACTAGCTATGAGTAAATTCAAAACTAAAAATTGTTTCGATTCCATTTTGAGGGGTACATAGGAAATTTAGCATGTTTTTTTTTTATTTTTAAAAGAATATTTATTTTTAACTTTTATACTATTTAATAATATGAAGAAATGTATACTTTTTTTTTTTTTAACAGTTGTGTATTCAGTGTTTTAATTTATTTTTCTAAAACGAAATGTTAATTTATATTTGTAAAGTCTTTTTTTTTTTATTATCATTGAATTTTCATGACATCAGATTGTGCTTGATCTCTTTCAGAAACTAACTGGTGCCATTTGTTAAGTTAATTAAAAAAATTAGATAGATTTATTAGGATTCAATTTACTTTGAAGACTAACTCTATTTTCTCTTACTACTGTGCCCAAAAAGTAAGACCAATATTTTGTTTTCCAAAAAAACTCTTTATTTATTTTTCCAAATTTATTTCATCACCTTCAAAGTAATTCCACCAGAACACATTTATGCCAATTTTTTCCGATCCTCAATGCTTGCTGAAAAGGGATCGGCAGGGATGGATTTCAAAACGTTGAATTCACGTTGAATCTCTTCAATCGACTCAAAACGGTTTCCCCAGAGTAGCCTTCTGGGCTTAGGGAATAGCTAAAAGACGCATGATGTGAATATGATGATTGTGGAATGATATGGGTTAAATTTTTGGTGCAAATGTCACAAAGAATCAAGGCAGTATGAGCTGGCGCATTCAGCGTTTTCGATACCAATCGAGATTTGACGAATTTGAGGCCCAAAATGGAACTGACAGATCCTTTTGAAATTCCAGCCTCATCAGCAAGGTCTCTAATTGAAAACTGACAGATTGCATGCACCAAATCTTTAATTTTTGGACGTGAGCTTCGTCGGTTAAGGTTGATGGTGGACCAGACGGCTCTTCGTCTTCAACGCGTTCTCCGAATGTCTATATGTTTCCTCAAACAAAATTTAATGCAAGTTGTTTGCTCAATTAATTCAGACATTTCAAAATCCCTTTTTAGCGTCTTACAAATCCAAGCGTAACTCAGACACTAATGAATATTTTGACGTCAAATTTCCCCCAGATGTCAACGACAGGGACAGCAACCTAAAAAAAAAAAAAACAGAAATTCCACAAGCCACTGGAATTTTAAATTAAAAGTCGGTCTTACTTTTTTGGACACAGTAGTAAAGTGATGTTTAACTGTTAAGTTAAAAATTTAATGACTTATTTACAACCCCCTTAATTTGAATTCTCTGGGGTTTTTTATAGGAAATTTAAAAACTATGCCAAATGTTTAAAGGAATTAGATGACAAGTGTTTATCTGAGAAGGGGCTAGCTTATTTTGCAACAGAAGAAATGTATGAGAGTGTATATGGTGTCGCCTCTGACATGTGTGAGGAAGACACCTTGATCTATGAAGGTAAAATGTTCTACAGTCTTAGATTATTTTAACTTCAGAAAATGTCTTTGCAACTTAACCTGTAAGTTAAAGTGCTCAGATATATTGATATAAAAATTCTATTTTTATTTAATATTTCGTTACATATACAATATTCTCAAATTGCAATCTCCATACAGCTAGATCACCAAATTAGAATTAAAACAAGTAATATAAAAAAAAAAAAAAAAAATTTAAGTCAATTCCTACTTTTTTTTTTTCGCTATATTACAGAATGTCCTTTATAAATAATTTTCATTCATTTTTTTTTAATTCTATCTGGCGCCATCTATTGGTAGATATATGCAACTTAAATCTAAAAAAAATTAAATTAATTAATTAAATTTAATTACTGAATTGATATTTGAAAAAACTGTATTAACATCAAGTGTCATCCACTACAAGTTAAAAAAAAATGTATTTGAACTTGAGTGGATGAATAAAAAATATTTCATTAAAGATTGAAAATTTGAACAAGGTATATATAGGGAGAGTGTGAGCTAATAGAAGGAATTGAAAAAACTCCCAATTTGAATGTTTTACACTTTTAAGAATAACTTTGTATTTAATTAAATCTACACAATTTAAAAATTATTATAATATGAATTTTATATAAAAATTTGAAACTGAAATTAGGCCAAAATAAAGATAAAGACATTTGAAATAAAGACATTTGTGGAAATATTCTAACTGTAGCTACATTGTTAAGATAATAATTTAAACTAAATCATATGTAAGCAAATATTGATAAGTAGATAAAAACAAATATATATATATATATATATATATATATATATATATATATATATATGTTGTTGTTGTTACTTATCCTTGGTAGAGATCTAATTAGACCTATATTAGATCTATATTATATCCTCTATATTAGATCTAATATAGACCTTCTGTTGTGATGGAGCACCCATAGGTAGAAGTCTAACCTTTGCTCCGTGACGCTCTACAGTCATAGGTGACCGGTACCTACGGCTTAAAGTGGATTCCAAACTACTGTAAACATCCATTGCACCGTGTTGAGACTAGAAACGCAGGTTTGAGAACACACAGTTTTAATTGCACACCCACAAACAGGACACACACATACAATATTTAACACGTTTAAAGACATATAATTATAGATTCGTGGAACGATTCCATTTCTAAGCCAAAAACCCGATATTCAGGTTTGCGGGAGATGCGCGGAATATAATTGCTCTCAGGTGAGAGTCTGTAGGCCAACTATTAGCAGAGTTGAGTTGAATATATTTCCTCTAGGGATGAAAAATTACAAACTAAACATTTCTCAGAGAAAGAGTGGGTCATTCATTACAGTGTGTTAGAGTAGATTAATTTGTTGATACCTGGACTAAACACATAACTAAATTTTTGTTTTTTGTTTATATTTATATTTATTGTTGTTTGTTTATATTTGTAATGAAATCCTCTTTTTACAGTTATTACAGAAAATCTGAGATGCTTGAATGAGACTTTCGAAAACAGCCCCTGCTACGACGAGATAGAAGCCATCACTAATGAATTCAAGATATACCTGCCAAACGCTACCGATGAGAATGATTACGATCTTCCTGCAGAAATATATTGCTTGTAAGTTTTTCAAGTAATTCAATATTCTTCTTAGAATAGCCATTATATTGCTTCCGTATAGTTTTATTGGTACCTTAAAAAAGACGTAAGGAAATTTTTTTAAATTATATGCTATATGCTATCCGAGGAATAAAGAAAGAGACACAAGAAAAAACTTATTATTTGGAAGATTTGAATGCATTTGCGTTTCATGATTTAGGAATTAATGCTGATTTGTTAATAATAACACTACCAAATGCCTTTGTCCTTATAAAAGTATCTCTTCATAATAAGGACTTGTATTATACCAATAAGACATTCATTGTATATGAATGCAGGCATGTTTATGTACTATATGAATACCTGCTATTTTATGTATACTACTTTGCCCAAAAAATAAAATCAATTTTCAATTTAAATTTCAAGTCATATGGAATTTCAATTTTTTTTTTTTTTTTTTTAAGTTGTTGGCACTGTCTTGACATCTGTGTAATATTTCACGCCAAAATATTCATTAGTGTTTGAATTACGCTTGGCTTTGTGAGACGATAAAACTAATGCCGGCGAGTTTTGAAATGCCTGAATTCATTGAGCAAAGAACTCAATTTTGTTACCGGAAACGTATAGAATGTTGCACAAGGCTTTCGGTGAGCATTCCTATATCAGAAAGAAATGTTTAAAAGTGGTATAAACAGTTCAAAGAAGAAAGAGAACGCGTTGAAGAATAAATAAAGATTTTTGAAAAAAATAATAATTGTTCTTACTTTATGGGCAGAGTAGTATATAATATCTTATGATTCAGTAGTGTAAGGAAGAAAATTAAATTTTTTTGAATATTTTAAATGCAAATAAATGCTGGAGTATTTATTCATAGTAGCTCAAATCTATAATAATTAGAATAAACCAAGCTATTCAATTTATATATTAAAAAAAAAGTTTTAAAATAATATTAAAATTAGTTCAAGCAAAACTTTAATTGGAACTTACAGATAAATAAAATTTAAATGTGTTATTTTTTGCGTTTCAATTCAGTAAATTGAATAAAATGTGTCCCATTATATGCAAGAAGGAATTTTATACTTTTTCTTAACTCGAAAACAATATATATTTTCGAATAATAAGGGAAACATAGAACATGTTTTCAACAGTATTTGGAAATATATATTGTTCTAATTTAATTTAATGAGTTTGCCGCTGAAGAATGAATTTAATATTAAACATAAAATGCCTAAATAGGAAAGCATTTGACTAGAAAAATTTTGGCGAACTTTTAAAAAATTGAAAACATTTAAAAAACACTTACTTGAAAACATTGTTCTATAATAATGAATAGTTTTAGAAAGGGCTATCATTAATAGTTAGAAATACGGACTGTATATTTTGTAGTTAAGAGTCCTGCAGCTACTCAATATTTAACGGAAAAAAAGAATATTCAACAAAAGTTCTAAAGAGTAATAGATTATTCAATTATATTGAATATTTAAAGGTGAAGACATTTGGCTAACACTAATTATCAGCATTACTACATTTTGCCTTTTGAGAACTGGTAATTTCAATTTAGGAAAAATAAACATTTACGAAAAAGTATTACTGTTAAAAGCGAAAAGAAATAAGGAAAGATCAATTCTTTATTTTCTATAGAATAATATATAGTATAATATATATATATATATATATATATATATATATATAGAATCTATAGAATAACTGAATAGAAAATATTAAGGAACAATAAAATTTTCGTCGTCTTTGATTAGGACAGCAAATATATCATTATGAAGTATTAACTTCTGTACTTCTTTTACATGTACCAAACCGGCTCCAATCAGTTCTGAGGCATTATATTTTCTAAATGTCACAGTATTTTTCGTTGCAGCATTAAATTGAGAGTACAAACATATCATTATGCAGATATTAATTTTTGCATCTTTTAGATGTACCAAACCGGCTCCAATCAGTTCTGTGGCATTATATTTTCTAAATGCTACTGTATTTTTCGTTGCAGCATTAAATTGAGAGTGCAAACATAACATTATGCAGATATTAATTTTTTGCATCTTTTAGATGTACCAAACTGGCTCCAATCAGTTTTGTGGCATTATATTTTCTAAATGCTACTGTATTTTTTTCGTTGTAGCTTTAAATTGAGAGTGCAAACATATCATTATGTAGATATTAATTTTTTGCTTCTCTTAGGTGTACCAAACCGGCTCCAATCAGTTCTGAGTCATTATATTTTCTAAATGTTACAGTATTTTCGTTGCAGCATTAAATTGAGTGCAAACATATCATTATGTAGATATTAATTTTTGCTTCTCTTAGGTATACCAAACCGGCTCCAATCAGTTCTGAGGCATTATATTTTCTAAATGTTACAGTATTTTTCGTTGCAGCATTAAATTGAGAGTGCATACATATCATTATGTAGATATTAATTTTTGCTTCTCTTAGATGTACCAAACCGGCTCCAATCAGTTCTGAGGCATTATATTTTCTAAATGTTACAATATTTTTCGTTGCAGCATTAAATTGAGAGTGTAAACATATCATTATGTAGATATTAATTTTTTGCTTCTCTTAGATGTACCAAACCGGCTCAATCAGTTCTGAGGCATTATATTTTCTAAATGTTACAGTATTTTTCGTTGCAGCATTAAATTGAGAGTGCAAACATATCATTATGTAGACATTAATTTTTGCTTCTTTTAGATGTACCAAACCGGCTCCAATCAGTTCTGAGGCATTATATTTTCTAAATGCTACTGTATTTTCGTTGCAGCATTAAATTGAGAGTGCAAATATATCATTAAGTAGATATTAATTATTTGCTTCTTTTAGATGTACCTAACCGGCTCCAATCAGTTCTGAGGCATTATATTTTCTAAATGTTACAATATTTTTCGTTGCAGCATTAAATTGAGAGTGTAAACATATCATTATGTAGATATTAATTTTTGCTTCTCTTAGATGTACCAAACCGGCTCCAATCAGTTCTGAGGCATTTATATTTTCTAAATGTTACAGTATTTTCGTTGCAGCATTAAATTGAGAGTGCAAACATATCATTATGTAGATATTAATTTTTGCTTCTTTTATTACCAAACCAGCTCCAATCAGTTCTGAGGCATTATATTTTCTAAATGTTACAATATTTTTTTTCGTTGCAGCATTAAATTGAGAGTGCAAACATATCATTATGTAGATATTAATTTTTTGCTTCTCTTAGATGTACCAAACCGGCTCCAATCAGTTCTGAGGCATTATATTTTTCTAAATGTTACAATATTTTTCGTTGCAGCATTAAATTGAGAGTGCAAACGTATCATTATGTAGATATTAATTTTTGCTTCTTTTAGCTTACCAAACCGGCTCCAATCAGTTCTGAGGCATTATATTTTCTAAATGTTACAGTATTTTCGTTGCAGCATTAAATTGAGAGTGCAAACATATCATTATGTAGATATTAATTTTTTGCTTCTTTTAGATGTACCAAACCGGCTCCAATCAGTTCTGAGGCATTATATTTTCTAAATGTTACAATATTTTCGTTGCAGCATTAAATTGAGTGCAAACATATCATTATGTAGATATATAATTTTTTTTGCTTCTCTTAGATGTACCAAACCGGCTCCAATCAGTTCTGAGGCATTATATTTTCTAAATGTTACAATATTTTTCGTTGCAGCATTAAATTGAGAGTGCAAACATATCATTATGTAGATATTAATTTTTTGCTTCTCTTAGATGTACCAAACCGGCTCCAATCAGTGCAGAGGCATTATATTTTCTAAATGTTACAATATTTTCGTTGCAGCATTAAATGGAGAGTGCAAACATGTCATTATGTAGATATTAATTTTTGCTTCTCTTAGATGTACCAAACCGGCTCCAATCAGTTCTGAGGCATTATATTTTCTAAATGCTACTGTATTTTTTTCGTTGCAGCATTAAATTGAGAGTGCAAACATATCATTATGTAGATATTAATTTTTTTTTTGCTTCTTTTAGATGTACCAAACCGGCTCCAATCAGTTCTGAGGCATTATATTTTCTAAATGTTACAAAATTTTTCGTTGCAGCATTAAATTGAGAGTGCAAACATATCATTATGTAGATATATAATTTTTTTGCTTCTCTTAGATGTACCAAACCGGCTCCAATCAGTTCTGAGGCATTATATTTTCTAAATGTTACAATATTTTTCGTTGCAGCATTAAATGGAGAGTGCAAACATATCATTATGTAGATATTAATTTTTTGCTTCTCTTAGATGTACCAAACCGGCTCCAATCAGTTCTGAGGCATTATATTTTCTAAATGCTACTGTATTTTTCGTTGCAGCATTAAATTGAGAGTGCAAACATATCATTATGTAGATATTAATTTTTTGCTTCTCTTAGATGTACCAAACCGGCTCCAATCAGTGCAGAGGCATTATATTTTCTAAATGTTACAATATTTTTCGTTGCAGCATTAAATGGAGAGTGCAAACATATCATTATGTAGATATTAATTTTGCTTCTCTTAGATGTACCAAACCGGCTCCAATCAGTGCAGAGGCATTATATTTTCTAAATGTTACAATATTTTTTCGTTGCAGCATTAAATGGAGAGTGCAAACATATCATTATGTAGATATTAATTTTTTTTGCTTCTCTTAGATGTACCAAACCGGCTCCAATAGTGCAGAGGCATTATATTTTCTAAATGTTACAATATTTTTCGTTGCAGCATTAAATGGAGAGTGCAAACATATCATTATGTAGATATTAATTTTTTGCTTCTCTTAGATGTACCAAACCGGCTCCAATCAGTGCAGAGGCATTATATTTTCTAAATGTTACAATATTTTTCGTTGCAGCATTAAATGGAGAGTGCAAACATATCATTTGTAGATATTAATTTTTTGCTTCTCTTAGATGTACCAAACCGGCTCCAATCAGTGCAGAGGCATTATATTTTCTAAATGTTACAATATTTTTCGTTGCAGCATTAAATGGAGAGTGCAAACATATCATTATGTAGATATTAATTTTTTTTGCTTCTCTTAGATGTACCAAACCGGCTCCAATCAGTGCAGAGGCATTATATTTTCTAAATGTTACAGTATTTTCGTTGCAGCATTAAATGGAGAGTGCAAACATATCATTATGTAGATATTAATTTTTTGCTTTTTAGATGTACCAAACCGGCTCCAATCAGTGCAGAGGCATTATATTTTCTAAATGTTACAATATTTTTCGTTGCAGCATTAAAAGAGTGCAAAATATCATTATGTAGATATTAATTTTTTGCTTCTCTTAGATGTACCAAACCGGCTCCAATCAGTGCAGAGGCATTATATTTTCTAAATGTTACAATATTTTTCGTTGCAGCATTAAATTAGTGCAAACATATCATTATGTAGATATTAATTTTTTGCTTCTCTTAGAAACAAAACCGGCTCCAATCAGTGCAGAGGCATTATATTTTCTAAATGTTACAATATTTTTCGTTGCAGCATTAAATGGAGAGTGCAAACATATCATTATGTAGATATTAATTTTTTTTGCTTCTCTTAGACAAAATAATGCTCCAATCAGTGCAGAGGCATTATATTTTCTAAATGTTACAATATTTTTTGCAGCATTAAATGGAGACAAAAATATCATTATGTAGATATTAATTTTTGCTTCTCTTAGATGTACCAAACCGGCTCCAATCAGTGCAGAGGCATTATATTTTCTAAATGTTACAATATTTTTCGTTGCAGCATTAAATTGAGTGCAAACATATCATTATGTAGATATTAATTTTTGCTTCTCTTAGATGTACCAAACCGGCTCCAATCAGTGCAGAGGCATTATATTTTCTAAATGTTACAATATTTTAATTTGCAGCATTAAATGGAGAGTGCAAACATATCATTATGTAGATATTAATTTTTGCTTCTCTTAGATGTACCAAACCGGCTCCAATCAGTGCAGAGGCATTATATTTTCTAAATGCTACTGTATTTTCGTTGCAGCATTAAATTGAGAGTGCAAACATATCATTATGTAGATATTAATTTTTTGCTTCTCTTAGATGTACCAAACCGGCTCCAATCAGTGCAGAGGCATTATATTTTCTAAATGTTACAATATTTTCGTTGCAGCATTAAATGGGTGCAAACATATCATTATGTAGATATTAATTTTTGCTTCTCTTAGATGTACCAAACCGGCTCCAATCAGTTCTGAGGCATTATATTTTCTAAAAGTATTTTTTCGTTGCAGCATTAAATTGAGAGTGCAAACATATCATTATGTAGATATTAATTTTTTGTTTCTCTTAGATGTATCAATGATGTGATTTTTCTCTTAGATGTATTATTGTAAATAAAACTGTATTTTTCTACTTCTATTTACTTTATGAAAACTTTTGAAGAGATTTTGATTTTATTTATTTTGAATAATTTGTTCTTTGTATAGTAGGTGTCGCAGAGATGTCTTAAAATAATTTTAGAAGAAAAAATTTAAAAGATGAAACTTATTTTTGAAATAATTTTTTCTTTTATTTCCAGACAAGAAGCCATATCTTCTGTCTGTTATACCAATGATATTGATAAAAATTGCGGTACACTGGCTGCTGATATGGCTAAGGAGTTTGTTCGTCGTTCTTACCTCCTCAGTTTTTCTTGTGATAACACAGATGCGAAAGTACTTCTTGCAGACGTAGGCAGATACAAATTGAAAAGTCACCAGCAAGATTATTTAGTGGAAGTTCTGGGTGAAATTATTAACAGATATGATGATGAATAATTACCTCAATTATTGCATTTATCTAAACAAGAAGTTACACAGGAATCAACAACTTTAAATTCTAAGTGCTTGCATAATGATATGTTACAATATCTAAGCTGATTAATATAAATTCTATAATGATATAATTTATTATGACTTTTATGATTTGACGGAGAACAAATATACATTTAAAATTTAAATTTAAATCACTATATGAAAGTAATCATTTATTTTAAATCGTCTTGCATTTCTAGTCATTCAAATGACTCATTTTGACTTATCTTAAGAAACCAAAAGCATATTACCATAAAATGACTCACTTATATAACGTATCATATATGGTATATAGTATATCATTATCAAACTTATTTAAAAAATCAAAATTTTGACATGTTTTTTTTTTTAATTATTTTATGGTTACATTTACGAAATAAATTCTAAATTTCACAAAATACAGATTGTTTTTAAAAATTAATTTGCACTAATTATTAACAATTAATTATTTATTGAATTCAATTTTATAATTATTTTAGTTAAATTGACTCTTTTCAAAAAAATCATAATATCCTTTCCAAATTTTTTGATATTATACAGTTAAACTATATTTTTAATAGATTTAACCTAAACAAAAATATATGAAAAATAGTTTTTAAAGTGCTTAATGTAATAGGATATGATGGTTCTATAGAACAAAATAATGCTAAACAAATGAATTTATTCTTTGGAAATGAACACTCTAGAACAAGTCTTTCAATGTGTAGCGCTTTTCAAGTTAATATTTTGATGACTTTATTTCTAATTATTTACAGAAATCTAGCGAATCTAATTTTTAACAAATTATTAATTTATTTGTACAAGCAGATCTTCAATTTGATGCGCATGTCATTTGTTGCATGAATATAAATCCTGTTGAAAGTGTTTGTTTAGGAATTTTTTACATCAAATGAATTTTGGTGACAGAACTAATTGCTAACAAAATCTAAATATCAATATTTCCTTCTTACAGCGAAAAAAATATTTTTTGTGTGTAGTAAGTAAATTATTTTTCATTTATTAATAAATTATTCACTCAAATAAATTAATTATTTCACACAGTACCAAAAATACATGCTGTAAATCTTATCCTATACTAAACATTTAACGGCTTCAAGAAGTGGGACACTTTCATTTTCATGAGAAAACTTTAATTTTTATTAACAACTAAAAATATACAGATACAAAAACTATATATTATTTATTATTTATTACGTGTTTATTACAAATTATTATTTACAAAAAATGAATAATAAAGAATTAAATTTGATTCAGAAGTGCAGTTCACTCCAAGGAAGAAGATTTACTCTACGACGAATCTAATGCACTGGTCTGCTTCAAAACCATAATTATAACACGGCGTGATATACAAAATTAAAAGGGACTTACTTTATAAACATGCGGAACCACCAGCCTGTTCAATTACTTTCAGAAAAAAGAAAAACAACACTTCTTGTCGACTCGTCGCAAAACTCTCTTCCTTTCCTTCTCCCAAATCTCTCTTTAAGAAAATCACCCCAAGAAGAAGAGGTCCGGGGGGAAGCTTGCTTCCCTCACTTCTCATTGGAGGAGACAATTCCTCAGTCCATGATATATCACCAATCATGTTACAATAAACTAATGACAAAGTCCATATATCCATATGTAATTGTTTCCATCTGTGAAAGTTGAACGGGCAGTTGCTAATTTCAGGACGTCTCATTTTCCATGACACTGATTACATGCTGTCACATTTCAGTGATATGTTGTTTTCATTAGAACAAAACACTAATTGCGTGTAGCTTAAATATCCATGACAATGCTTATCTACTGTCAGATTTAAGTGATAAATTTTTATTATGTACTTGTTAAAAGTGTGTGTTCCTTTCCCTGGAAGAGAAATTCTGCAACTCTTCATGGGGAAAAAATGCTACAATGCCAAAAATAATATGCCAAACCTATACAGACTTCACAAAAATTCTTTGCACAAGAATAAAACAAGACTTCTTGTCGACTCGTCGCAGAACTCTCTGATTCTCCTTCCTCAAAAACTCCCTTTAAGAAAATCCGTTAAAAAGGAGTGGGAGCTGTCTTCCCTCACTTTTCATTGGAGTAGACCATTCCTTAGCCGATAGTCTGTTACCAATCACGATGCAGTAACTCAAGACGTAGTCCATATTCCGTCTGCAATTGTTTCGACCTGTGTAAGTTCAATAGACAATCACTAATTTCATGATGTCTCATTCTCCATGACACTGATTATCTGCTGTCACATTTCAGTGACATGTTGTTTTCATTAGAACAAAACACTAATTGCGTGTAGTATAAATATCCATGACACTGCTTATCTACTGTCTGATTTAAGTAATAGGTTTTTACTATGTACTTGTTAAAAGTGTACGTTCCTTTCCCCTGGAAGAGAAATGCTACAACTTTTCATGTGGAAAAAATGCTACAATGCCAAAATAATATGCCAAATCTATACATACATTGTTTCTTCAATAGCAAACTGGTGTAATTTTTCATTTATTAGGCTTTAAATATCTATGTCATGAAAATAAAAGGGTTTACTTTATTAAAATTCCTTCAACGCATAGGGTGTTAAACTAGAGATTTCGTAGAATTAAAAAAAAAAAAAAATATGAATTTTAAAATAAAATTTTTGAAATCTTCGCATTAGGATCTTAATATATTAACATGTAAGCTTTATTTCTTATTGCAGATATTGTCTCATTTTATAAGCATAGATATGGTGGAATCTATGCTTATAAAATTGTTGATCAGTCAGCTATTCAACCAAAAATTTGAGATCGATAGAATAGCACTGACAATTCGTAGCAAAATACAAAATGAATCCGAATAGTTGCAGTGTTATCCAATCTAATTTTAATGTAAGACAAATGTTTACTTAAAAAAGAATAACATATTAAAAGACAATATAATAAAAACAAAGTAAAATTACCTCGAAAAGAAATTTAAAAATATTGTATAAGATTTTGCATCAGTTAAAAACAAAAAATTGTATCCCCTACATAGGATTCTAATTATCATTCTTGAATTAATTGATTTCGTAGTTTCATCATGGAGATGTGTATTATTAAGAGTTTCAAAATATAAATTTGTCATGAGAAATGAGTTTCATTCGGATAAATGTGAATACCATTTTAGCAACTTAAAATAGTGCTTGAGAAACAAATACTTACTCTGAAACAATTAAGATATAAGTAAACCAGGTATATAATCTATACACCTAGAACTCTTCGCAGGGTAGAAGGCTAAGGATCTGCAAGGTAAAGTCTTTACCTTTACGTTTATGGGAATGTATAGGTAGGTTGAGAGGAGGTTTAGGCGAGTTTATATGTGGGTAGTTTGTAGGTAGGTTGATAGGTAATTTATGAAAGTATATAGGTAAGTTGAGAAGTAACTTATGAGAGTATGTAGGTAGATTAAGAGGTAGATTATGAGAGTATATAGGTAGATTGAGAGGTAGATTATGAGAGTTTATAGGTATGTTTAAAGGTAGTTTATGAGAGTATATAGGTAGATTATGAGAGTTTATAGGTATTTTATAAGAGTTTATAGGTAAGTTGAGAGGTTTATGTGAGGTTATAGATAGGTTGAGAGAAGTTATGAGAGTTTATAGGTACTTTATAAGAGGTTATAGGTAGGTTGAGAGGTAGTTTATGAGAGGTTATAGGTAGGTTGAGAGAAGGCATGAGAGACTATAGGTAGGTTGAGAGGTAGTTTATTAGAGTTTATAGGTAGGTTGAGATGTTGTTTATGAGAAAAAGGTTACTTCCTTTAAGGAAATGTTCTTTCTGCATCGCTCATCTAAGAGTTATTTAATATATTGATAAGTTAAACAACAGGCCTATAATTTTCGAATCACAAAAACTTTCGGGGTGTATATATCTATACAGACATATTTTTTATAAAAATATTCAAATATTTTTATTACTGATGTATATTTGATCTAAAAAAACTATATTTAAAAATGTAATTGCCACTTGTTATTAATTTATTTTCCGTTTGCCTCCAATACTATGGATGAAAATATTTCGGTGTAAAAACAATTCATTTAACCATTTAGCCATCAGAAATACAATAACAAAAAGAAAAAGTAATTTTTATCACAATCATATTTAAAACATTTCGGATACTTTAAGCATTAATTAAGCGTAACGTGCGACAACTCTCATTGATCTTCTGTTTTATGTTAATAGCCAGGAAGTATAGATGTATATCAATCAAATAATGCATATAAAGGGCAAAGCTTAATTAATAAAACAACCTGGAAAGAAAGATATAAATAATCTTTATTTAAGCGGACATCCGACGACGGAAATTAGCAATGTTGCTTTAATTAGCAAGGCTATAAAACGAAAAACAATCTGTTTTACATTTATATACAATATTTTTTCCAGTAAATAAAGTAAAATAATGATGTGTTTGAAGACGCTGGGTTTTGTTTTATCAGTTTTTCTGTTCGTTACAGGTATATTGTTTAAAAAATTTTCCTATCAAATTAAAAATATAATAATAATGATATTAATCCTAAAACAACTAATCAATTTTTATTTTAATCTAATTCTATTTATAATTATTACTAGCAAAGCTTTGTTAAAAATATTTTGAATCAACTTTAAAGGTTGAAATTAGTGATTAGTTTGCAATTAAACCAAAGTTTTTTTTATATGTAATTATAGTTGCAATTTCTGATTTTTTTCTGTTTTATAGCATTTCAATTTATTTTTACATATAATCTTGTAAATACGTTTTCTCAATACTTAACTAAACTTAATGCAATAAGTAAAACTATATAAATATATATTGCTGTTGTTTTAATTTTATCTTATTCTTAGATATTTTACTATAACCAATCCAGGATAAAAAAATTCTCAGTTTATTTAAATATTTAACAAAATTTTCAAAAAAACATATTTTACTTCATTATAATTTTTTTAAAAATAATTATAGATATTATAAGAACAATATTTTTAAGTTTGTTTTCAACCTAATAATCCAAACTTAGAAATATTTAGACGTATTTTATAGAAAAACATGTCTATTTTTTTGGTTAATAAGGATTTTAAAAAATATTCATATATTTTTAAATGCATTTATCTTGAAGGAAAAACTGTTATATTTCTTATTATTAATTAATAGAATTTTCTTTTACTATCGTTTAATTACTATTGAATTATCATAGCAGTATTGTGTAATAGTAAATTATATTTATTAAATTTAATGAATTACTTTTAACGTAACTTGATGTATGACAGTAGGCAAAGTAAAAGAATTATATAATGCATAAGATATGAAATATAAAACATAATTATGAGGATACAATAAGATATAAATTATATTGATGTTACCTTTAAAATATTTAATTGATTAGGGGTTTAGTTAATTATCATTTTTTTCATTTGTATAATACAAAATGAGAGATTTGAACATAAACTTTCAAAAAATAATACAATAATAATTACACGAAAACCTAAAAGTTAAACATTAAAAATCCAAACTAGTTTCTCGTTCATAGGAAAGCTCTTGTAAAAGGAGTCAGTTATAAATTCCACCTATGTTGTTAAATGTACTTTAAAAGGCGATACATTGGCTATTGTGGCAGAATTATAAGATTTGTATTGGTAATTAGGTTGTCAGATAAGAATTTCACAGGATTTATTCATTGAATCTTGTGAGGAAATTTCCTGGTAAAAGTTTTTTTTCAAGAAGGTAATGTTCTTTTTCGGTGTCTACTTATGTATATTATGGTAGCTATTTAAGTATGTAGTTATATGGTGGCTATCTATATATACATAAGGGGAACACTAGGCTCATCGTTGTAGAGAAAATTGCTTTTTTATGACGCCAATTCAAAAAATTTATTAAATAATTAAAATTAATATTAATAATAATTAAAATTAATTAAAATTTTAAATTCCAGAAATGCATTTTTTTTTCATATAACGATATCTATACTATCCCACCAATGAGCATAAAAATATATTTACATGCTAAGCTTGAAAACTACCTATTAATGGAGTAATAAAATTATTAATGTTCTTCTAAAGTGGCTATTTATATATATTATTTTGGCTATTTATGTATGCAGTTATATGGTGGCTACTTAGGGGTATGCATATGTGAAATACATTGCTCATCAAAAAATGTTTTAAGACGTCCATTCAAAAAATTTATTAAATAATTTTTAATTAAAATTTTAAATTCCAGAAATGCAATTTTTTATATTTTGACACTTATATTATCCCACCAATGAGCATAAAAATGTATTTGCATGCTAGGCTAGAAAACTACCTACTAGAGCAATAAAGTTAATAAGAATTGAGGAATCAACTTAATTCGACTTTTTAGGTTACGTACCATAAAACATTTTCTATAATGTATTATATAAATAAGACAACAATTCCGATTGCTCAAATCATTAAATCATATGATTAAAACAGATAAAAAAGAGGTAGGGTGAAAATCTCTGCAAGTAATGTCTATTATGCCATTTAATTTGTCAAATGAATATACATTGCCAATAAATAACTTATTCCTGGTAAAGAAAGGAATGTTCTCTCTTCTTCAATTTCCATACGTTATATGGTGGCTATTTAGGGAATACATATGTGAAATACATTGCTCATTGTTGTACAAAAAAATGCAATTTTTACCACGTCAATTCAAAATATTTATTAAATAATAAATTAAGTTTCTTTGTATTTCATGATTATTTTTTTAAAACTTAGACAATTTTAAATTCCACAAATGCAGTTTTAAATTCGAATTTTAAATTCCATAAATTACCTACTAATGTAGCAATAAAACTAATAAGAATTGAGAGATCAACTTAATTCTACTTTTTAGATTAGGTACCATAAACATTTTCTAAGAAAACAATTCAGATTGCTCACATCATTAAATCACATAAAACAGATAAAGGAGGTAGGGGTGAAAATCTGCAAGTAATGGCTATTATGCCATTTAGAATGCCAATTGAATATGTCTAATATTATTTATAATTTTAAAAGCACTATTTATTTAAAAAAAATTTACATAATTTAAAAGATTGTAGAAATTTTTAAGAAACAATATAACATTATACTGAATTTTTTTTTATTTCGCTTTTAGTTTCATCGACAGAGATTGACTGTGAAACTGAAGATATTTTCGAAAAATGTGAATATCCCGAACTCTTCTCAATGCTTCCAAGCTCGGTTGATGAATACAATGCCATTTGCCCGTGAGTGAATTATTGCTTATAACCATAACTTGAATAGTATTTAATTTTTTTTTCACTGAATTTTTATGCTTTTTTCTCTTCTGAATATATTGTGCTAAATGATAATAATTAAAAATTCCAAAAAGTTGGTGAAAAAAAATTGCATAAAGGATTTTTTACAATAAAAAAAAATATAATTGCCATTGAATTTTCATGACATCAGATTGTGCTTAATCTCCTTAAGAAAATAATTTGTGCCATTTGTTAAGTTAATTAAAAAATTAGGTAGATTTATTAGATTCAATTTACTTTGAAGATTAACTCTATTATTGAAGTTTTGAAGATTTTTATTTATTATTGAAGATTTTTATTAGATTATTGAAGATTTTTATTAGATTATTGAGGATTTTTCTCTCACTACTGTAAGCCCAAAAAGTAAGACCAATATTTTTTTTCCAAAAGCTCTTTATTTATTCTTCTATCAAATTTATTTCATCGCCTCCAAAGTAATCCTCCGAACAAAATGCACTTATGCCAATCTTATTTCAAATCCTCAATGCATGCTAAAAAGTCATCGCCAGGGACGACCTTCAAAGCGCGCGGTGATTCAGGTTGAATCTCTTCAGTCGTCTCAAAACGGTGTCCCCAGGAGTGGCCTTTTGAGTTTCGGGAAAGGCCAGAAGTCGCGCAGTATGAATACGGTGGTTGTGGAAAGACATGGGTTTTATTTTTGCCGAAAACGTAACGTAGAATCAATACAGTGTGAGGTGGCGTATTCGGTGTTTTCGGTGCCAATCGAGATTTGCGCGTTTGAGGCCCAAAATGGAATTGACCTATCCTTTTGAGATTTTCAACATCATCAGCAAGGTCTCTAATTGTAAATCGACGGTTTGCAAGCACCAAATCGGACTTGAGTTTCGTCGGTTGAGATTAATGTTCGAGCAAATAGCTCTTCGTCTTCAACGCGTACTCTGCCTTCTTTGAACTGTTTATACTACTTCTAAACATTTCTTTCCGATATAGGAACGCTCACCGAATGCCTTGTGCAACATTCTATGCGTTTCCGCAAAAATAATTTAATGCAAGTTCTTTGCTCATTTAATTCAGACTTTTCAAAAATCGCCGGAATCAGTTTTAGCGTCTCACAAAGGCACGCATAACTCAAATACTAATGAATATTTTATGTCAAATTTTACACAGATGTCAAGGACAGTGCCAGCAACCTAAAAAGAAAAAAAACTGAAATTTTATGATCCCTGGGAAGTTTAAACTTAAAATTGGTCTTACATTTTGGATACAGTAAATTTATTTCACAATAAAATTTATCAAAACTAAAAATCTTATATTTTCTACAATCAAGTAACGTTCAGTTATTTCTGCTATTGTTGAAAAAAATATAAATAATTTTTTAGCTTTGTTATATTGTTGTTCGGAAAAAACGAAACGAAAACCTAAAGTGGTTAACTATTATTATCGTTAACATAATTAGGTTTTGCTTAGTTTAACAATAATAATAGTTAACATTTTCAAACTATATAAAGTGTGCGGAAAAAAAAAATTGTGTAATGTAATGTTCTAAAACTTTCGGTTCTCCCGAAATTCAAGCAATTGTTTGATAATAAAAATTGGTATTAGTTTAATAATGATTTATCTAATTGCAGATAAATGATTTGTATTTGTTTTTTAAAGCTTAATCTAAACACCGAAATCAAAATTTGTAACGATTTATCTAACAAAAATATTTATATTTGCTTAGTAATAATTGTTAATGCAAGTTTAATAATGCTATAAAAATTTATTTGAATTTTCCTATGAATTTTAAAAGGTTTCGCTACAATTAATTAATTGCTAGTTCAATTTCATTTTAATAAAATGTATATTAATAAATACAAAATAACACTGAAATAAAAGCTATAGTTTTAAGAAAATATTATAAAAAAATTTGATTTGAACAGAACCAATAAATCTTAATATCAACTTAAAATGATGTTTTTCTGTAAAACTAAACTAAAAAATGAAGTATAAATTAAAAATGACTTATTTACAATGCCTAATTTGAGTTTTCTGCTTTTAGGAAATTGAAGGATTATATGTAATTTAAAAAAGCACTACTGTGTCCAAAAATAAGACCAGTTTTCAATTTAAATTTCCCGGGTATATGCAATTTTTTTTTCTTTGTTTAGCTTGTTGGCACTGCCCCTGACATCTGTGTGAAATTTCACGTCTAAATGTTTATTAGTGTTTGAGTTAGGCTTGGTTTTGTGAGATGTTGAAACTGATTCAGGCGATTTTTTGAAATGTCTAAATTAAATGAGCAAAGAACTGGCATTAAATAATGCTTGCAGACATGTATAGAATATTGCAGAAGGCATTCGGTGAACATTCCTATATCAGAAAGAAATGTTTAGAAGTGGTGTAAACTGTTCAAATAAGGCAGAGAACGCGTTGAAGACGAAGTGGTCGACTATCAACCTCTACCGACGAAGCTCACATGCAAAAAAATTAAAGATTTGTTGCTTGCAAACCATCTATTTACAATTAGAGACCTTGCTAATGATGTTGGAATTTCAAAATTGCATTTTAAAAAAAATGTTTTGTGCCTCAAAAACGTCAAATCTTAAATTGGTACCGAAAAACACTGAATGCGCCAGCTCACTTTGCATTGATTCTTCGTGACCTCTTCACCAAAAATAAAAACCTTATAGTTACACAACTACCGTATTCATTGTGCTACTTCTGGCTATTCCCTAAATTCAAAAGACCACTTCAGGGACATCGTTTTGAGTCGCTTGAAGAGACATTTCAAAAAGCGCCGTATCAGTTCTAGCATCTCCCAAAATCAAATTTAACTTAAACGCTAATGAATATTTTGTCGTAAAACTTCACACAGATGTCAAGGACAACCTAAAAAAGGAAAAATTTAAATACCATATGCATGGTAAATTTAAATGGAAAATTTTTCCTTACTCATTGGACAGTAGTATTTACAAATCCTTAGTTTGAATTTTCTGGTTTGTTTTAGGAAATTTAAGAACTATGTGGAATGCTTAAAGGATTTTCAAGACAATTGTGATATTGAGAGGGGGTTTTCTTTTTTTGGAACTAAGAACAAGTATGAGAGTTTACATGGTGTCGCCTCAGACATATGTGATGAAGACACCTTGATCAATCAAGGTAAAATCTTAACTGTCTTAGATTAATTTATCTTCAAAAATGTCTTTTTGTAAATTAAACTGTAAGTTAAAGTGCTCATACAGCTAAATTACCAAAATAGAATTCAAAAAAAAACCTCCAAATTTGAACGTTTTCACTTTGAAAATAACTTTGCATACATTTATATCTACACGAAATAAAAAACTATTCCAACATGAATTTTATCAATTAATTTGAAACGGAAATGCAAGCAAAAAATTTAAAAATAAAAGCATTTGAGGAAATATTCTAATCGTATCTCATTGTCAAAAAAATAATTTAAATTAAATTTCAGGTAAGCAATTTTTCTGGAGAAAATAATATGTATATTTTCACCATTCATATGTAAGTAAATATTGATAAGTAGATAAAAAAACGAATATATATATAAATATTCTTGACTCAAAGGCAAGTATATCGTTCTAAAACCTGGTTTAACTTTATTTTAAACATCCTTGATCAGCCCAGGTTTAAAGCTGTTGCCCTTTTCAAACTCCTGACGGGACATGATTGTATGGCCAATCATCTTTTTCGTATGAAAATATTTGCAAGCCCAAATGTATGTTCTGCAGTCTTGGAGAGGACATGGATTCATTTTGGCACCTTCCTGTCTGCCCTGCACATGTTTCCTCTGCTGTGTAGGGTCGTTACTGGGAGGCTAGGCCCTTATGGGGCTAAAACATGTCACTATGTAATTTCTTTCGATTCTCGTTGTTGTTTTCATGTTCTTTTCTTTTTTTAATTTTTTACTTTATTGCAGCCTGCCATTGAATATATATATATATATATATATATATATATATATATATATATGTGTGTGTGTGTGTGTGTGTGTTTGCAGCTTAAAGAAGGTTGTGGAACTTGTAGTGGCTTTTTTTTTTTCAAGAGAATGAATTACAAATTACAGTGTGCAGGTTATGTAGATTGATCCTAACTGGATTTAGTTGGGCTGATATTTGAGAACTCACATATTTTTTTACACACTCACAAACAGGACACAAACATACGATAATTAGCATATTTAAAGGCATACAACTATATTCGTGAAGGATTTCACTTCTAAGACGAAAAAACCCCGATATTCAGGTTTACGAGGGAAACCGGAATATAATTACTCACCGGGTGAGACCCTGTAGGCCAACTATCAGCATTGCTGAGTTGAATACATTTCCTCTCTGGATGCAAGATTACAAGCTAAACATTTCTCCGCAGAACAGTGGGTTATTCGTTAGAGTGGCTGAGTTGCATTTGTTTGTTTATATTTATAATGAAATCCTCTTTTTTATAGTTATTACAGAAAATCTGCGATGTTTGAATGAGACTTTTGAAAACAGCCCCTGCTACGATGAGGTAGACGCCATCATTAATGAATTCAAGATATACATGCCAAATGTCACCAATGAGAATGATTACTACCTTACTTCAGAAATATTTTGCTTGTAAGTATTTCATGTAATCCAATATTCTTCTTACAGTAGCCATTATATTGCTTCCAGTATTGTTTTTTGGCACCTTAAAAAGACATAATGAAATATTTTAAATTATATGCTATATGCTATCAGGAATAAAGAAATGAAACTATGAAAAACTTATTATTTGGAAGATTTGAATGCATTTGTTTTTCATCTTTTTTTACTATTCAAGGTTTGTTTAAGAACTGTACCAAATGCGTTTGCTCATACAATATTACCTTATAATCCAGACTGTTCATTATAAATGCGTACATGCATGCATGCATGTTTATATATTGTATGAATACCCTAATATTTTTATGTGTATATAATATATTATGAATCAGGAGTGTAAGGAAGAAAATTAACTTTTTGCAAAAATTGAAAACATTGAAAAACACTTATTTGAAAACATTGCTATATAATAATGAACAGATATAGAAAAGGCAATCATTAATGTCTGCAAATAAGCATTGTTGATTTTGTAGTTAAGAATTCTGCAGTTATTCAATATTTAATGGAAAAAGGAATATTCAACAAAAGTTCTAAAATGTAAGAGATTATTCAATTACATTGAATATTTAAAAGTTAATATTAATATTTCATTATATTGCCTTGGTTCCTTAAAGAGATATACTACTGTGTCCAAAAAGTAAAACCTATTTTCAATTCTGCAGTTATTCAATATTTAATGGAAAAAGGAATATTCAACAAAAGTTCTAAAGTGTAAGATTATTCAATTATATTGAATATTTAAAAGTTAATATTAATATTTCCGCGCCCCTTATATTGCCTGGTTCCTTAAAGAGATATACTACTGTGTCCCAAAAGTAAAAACCTATTTTCAATTCTGCAGTTATTCAATATTTAATGGAAAAAAAGGAATATTCAACAAAAGTTCTAAAGTGTAAGAGATTATTCAATTGCATTGAATATTTAAAAGTTAATATTAATATTTCCTTATATTGCCTTGGTTCCTTAAAGAGATATACTACGTGTGTCCAAAAAAAGTAAAACCTATTTTCAATTCTGCTATTCAATATTTAATGGAAAAAGGAATGTTCAACAAAAAGTTCTTAAAGTGTAAGAGATTATTCAATTATATTGAATATTTAAAAGTTAATATTAATATTTCCTTATATTGCGTTGGTTCCTTAAAGAGATATACTACTGTGTCCAAAAAGTAACAACTATTTTCAATTTAAAATTCCCGGTGCTTATGGAATTAAATTTTTTTTTTTTCTTTTATAGTTAACGCTTGGATTACGATTGACGATTAGATTGAGAGTGCAAAAATATCATTATGTAGATAGTAATTTTTGCTTTAGATGTACCTAATCGGCTCCCATCATTTATGAAGCCCTAATAGTTTCTAAATGAAACAATATTATTTTAAATGAAACTGGTAGTTTTGAAACTGAATTTATTTTTTACTTCTATTTACTTTATGAAAACCGTTCAAGAGATTGTAAGGTTATTTATTTTTGAAATTCTGTTCTTTGCATACCGTAGGCGTAATCACACAGATATATTAAAATTTTCAAGATGGAACTTCCTTTTGAAATAATTTTTCTTTATTTCCAGACAAGAATCCATATCTTCTGTGTGTTATATCAAGGATATCGACAAAAATTGTGGCACACCGGCTGCTGATATGGCTAAGGAATTCGTTCATCGTTCTTACCTCATTGGATATTCTTGTGATATCGAAGATTCGAAATTATGCTTCTTGCAGATTTAGATCGTTATAAATTGAAAAGTCACCAGAAAGAATTTTTAGTTGAAATGGAAGTTATTACCAGATATGATGAAGATTAATTTTTCATTATTGCATTTAACTGAACAAGATGTTTGGCAAGGACACAACAACTTAAATTCTATGTATTTGCATAATAGTTTATTAAACATATCTAAGCTGATTAATAAAAATTCTGTAATGATATAATTTATTACGACTTTTATGATTTATAAATTTTTAATCATTATATGAAAGTAGTCATTTATTTTAAATCATCTTGCATTTCTAATTATCCAAATGACTCAATTTGTTGACTCATGTTAAGAAACAAAAGCATATTACATCAAAATGGCTTATTTATAAAACGCATCAACAAATTGTTCCAGCTCATATTGCTTATATATCTAAATTTAATAATTTAATTATTTTTAAAACTTTATCATTATCAAACATTTTTAATAATAAAAATATTGACATGTTTCTAAATTTTTATGGTTAAATTTAAGAAATAAATTCTAAATTTACAAAATGATGATTGTTTTTAAAATTGATTTGGATTAATTATGAACAATTAGTAAGAATTACAAATAATTAAAACTTTCTAAATACAGTATTTCAAATTAAATCTGTGGTTACCTTTCCTAATTGTGTGTGAATTCATTTTCTTCGCTTCTACACTTATACATTATCAGATGTAGTAAGTTTCAAGCTTACACGGAATAGAAATAGGAAAGGCATCATGTTATCAGAAAAATTCTTAAAAACTGTATCACTGAAACATGTGAGAAGGAATTTATTTTCAAGAGTTTTGATAAATTTGCATTAAATAAATTCGGCAAACACTTGACACTTAAGAAATCAATTTTCTTTTCAGATTTGGTATAAAGGCTTCAAAAGAAGCAACTTCCAGATTCATAGGAACACTTTAATATATATATATAATTATTTTATATATATGTATACACAGAATTCTGGGTTATAATAAATTATTATTTAGGGAAAATTAAAAATAAGGAATTAAATTCATTCACAGTGCAGTTCACTCAATTGAAGAAAATTTTCAGGAGTTCTCGTGCCTACAACGAATCTAATGTACTGAGTCTGCTGAAGACATTAAAAAATACTATTAAAACAAATTATAATTAATTAAGATAACATGGACTAACATACATGGACTAACACGAAACTACAAGGGCTCACTTTATCAACAGGCAGAAACTCCATCCTATTCAGTCACTTCAGAGAAAACGAATAATAACATTTATTGGCGACTCGTAACAGAAGTATCTTTTCTCTCCTTCCGTCTGATATTGTTTGACCTCTGAAGATCGAACAGATAATCGTTAAGTTCATGCGGTCTCGTTATCCATTGATTATTTTGCGATCAGATTAGAGATAGGTTGTTCTCATTAGAACGATATACCAATTGCATGTAGTACAAATATCCTGACACTGATTTTCTGCTGTCCGATTTGAGTGATCGGTTGTTATTATGCACTTGTTAAAGAATTTACGTTGTTTTCCATTGGGAACAGAAATGCTATACCTGCTCGTGCTACAATGCCAAAATTATATGCTAAATCTATACAGACATTTTATCTTCAACAGCAAACTGGTGTAACTTTTTGTTATTAGGCTTCAAATGTCTGTCATGAAAAAATAAATGGTTTACATTATTAAACTGCATTAAACGCCTAAATTCTTTATTATTATATTAAAAATGTTATTGAATATACATGTCTTTGGAAAATATTATAATATGTGTTGTAATAGATTTTTATTTTCTGTAAGCCTCCTTGTGGAAATACGTTTTTTACGCTTATTTATATATAATTATGGTAACTATAGTGATATTTTTATTTCCTTTTTTTTCTATCTCGCTGACCCCAGATATAACTGAGATTTTTGGGGAATCGTTACCATGATGACTTTGTTAATTTCAATGCAGTGAATAAACTAAATGATACCTTGTGGAAGTGTACTCTAAATAGTGTGCAGAAAAAATTTAAAATTATGTTGGTGGCATACGCTACAGCCACACCTTGAAATATGAGGTACACTCGTTTGCGTTTGTGACAAAAGATTCAACTCTCTGGTTATATCTTCGCAAAATTTTCTTAGGATGCCTTATGCGTTTACATCTGATTGGTTGATACATCGAAATTTCCTTGAAAATGCAGCATGCAATATCATTGTTTTTATATTCATTGTTTTACATTGTCAACAAACCAAAACTTACAAAGTTCTAATTCTGTTTGCTGATTATTAATACAAGTGTTAAAATAATAAATTAAACAAACTTAAGGTATTACGGTCTCTTTTTGTTGTGCTGCATTTTTTTTAGTTTTGAAAAGTTTTGTAATTTTTGAGGGTTCTTAGAAAATTAATAGCGAGCGGCCTAATTAAAGGAAGTCGATTCTTAAAGAAACAATCTCTTACTATAGCCAGAAACTTTTAATTAATGTTATGTATATTATGTTCTTCTTATGTTCGTTGTTGGCACATATGTTCTTTTTTTCTGAATTTTTTTTTCTTTTATTTGCCAAATTTAGTTTAATTAAAAGTAGTTGCAGAAAAAATTAATACATAACATACAAACACATGCATGAGCAATGCAGCA